>APFE031712164.1:0-71875 GCA_000404065.3 Pinus taeda
TTCTCCTTTTCTTTGCCAATGAAAATATTGATCGCTGCTACAAAATTTTCAAAAAAATTGTGGAAGAATGTAGTATTCATTTCCCCTTCTTTAAACCAATGAACCCTTGATTTTTATTCGCTCATATGGATGAATCTTCTTATTTCAAATCAATGTGGTGTGATGGGTGAGATTCCAAATGAGGTCCAAAAAGCTTCTATTTATATGTGATTTAGGAGGATGGTTTTGATCTTGGGGTCAAACCCATTCAAAGTGTAGGGATCACTTGTGCATCTAAGGCTGACTTGGTCAACATGGAAAATATATAATTTCTCCTTTTCTTTGCCAATGAAAATATTGATCGCTGCTACAAAATTTTCAAAAAAATTGTGGAAGAATGTAGTATTCATTTCCCCTTCTTTAAACCAATGAACCCTTGATTTCTTCCACCATAGAATTTCTTCTTATTTTCCACGTTCTTCAAGATAGTTAGGGTAGTGGCTTATTATGTGATTAGTGCCTTGGGTTGGCCATAGAGTATGTTTTCTTGTTGTATGGCTTCACTTTACTACTCCATTTTTCGTTTTTCCTCCAAGATGTTACGAATTTTGGTTTTGTTCCAACCCTTGAGCTACCATTTGATGTAATTTTTTTTTATAGCTTATACATAGATGATCCTTCTATTTCTCACAAATCTCCCCACAATTGCTTTATATTTTCCAGGAAATCTAGATGTTGTAGCCAAAACTTCTCAAAATGAAAAGGCATCTTGTGAGGTATAGATTGAATTTCTATACGTAGGCTTATAGGCCAATAGTTTGAGCCATGACTCAGGAGTATTGATGCTTCTATAAAGACATCCTAGGCCATGATGGATTCAATGACTAGAAATCGATCCAATTTAGATGCCAATTTTTGAGCCCATCCTCTTCTATTATTTCAGGTAAAGGTACCATTGGTGGTGGCGACATCTATCAAGTGCAAGTTCGTTATTGTGTCTTGGAAAAAAGAAAAATTGATATCGAGTCATCTCATGTCTCCTTGCTTCTCGTTCGATGATTTGATAAGATTGAAGTCACCGCCAAGGATCGAGGGGGTAAGAGAGAGAAGGTTGTGCATTTGAGTGATGGATTCAAGGAAAATAGGCTTCTATCTTGGATAAGTTAGGCCATATACATTAGAGAGAAAATAGGTATTTGTTGAACCAATTCTCTAAAATTATACTATGAGGATGTATAAGGAAACAAACATATTTAAAATTTGAATATATTTGGCACTCTAGATGATGGAAAGACCCCCTAAGTGTCCTTAGGCATATATAGTGATCATGAAGTAGTATCTACCACATTTTCTTATTATATCCTCACTAGAGGATTTAGTCTCTTGGATCATCATAACTTGAGGATTTTTAGATTTACATTTTTCTTTTAGGAGCCTCTATTTGCCTCTACAATTAAGGCATCGAATATTTCATTAGATGATTTTCATTTTGGGGGTATGGTGGAAATAGGGAAATAAGTCATTACCATCCTTATATGTTTTACTTAAACATCATACCTCCCAATTCATCCAAGAGTAGAAGATGTGATTTTGGTCCCTTTCTTTTTCCCTCTATGTGTGATTTTGATGAGTCCTTCAAAGGTTGGGACTGGACCCCAATTGGATAATTATTGGATTTTCCATAGGTATATTTCAAACCAATGTGGTGTGATTTGAAGTATGCCCTGCCGAGCAATTTGTCTTGGTGCTCGGGAAGGGAAAAGGAGCCTTTCACTTTCCAAGTTTTTTTAAGCTTGTTAGATCAAGGGAGTTGAGCTCCATCTCATGAATTGGGTCAAGAGTAATATCGAGTTTTATGAGCAAGGGAGCCTGGGGCATGGATTGGATAAGTGAGGGGTCAATGGAGGAGGAATGTTTCTGAATAGAGGAGGGTAGGGGTTGGACTAGATTATGCATCTCAACTTTTGAGGGTTATGATGTCAGAGGATGGTTTGCAATGCCTAGAGAAGAGAGGAGGTAAAGGGGTTATTAGGGAGGGAAATCATTAAAGGAAGAGGGATGTGGGGTAGGGGATTTAGGGTTAGAGTGCTTACTAACAACTTTGATAAATCCATCCTCATCAATAATAGGGGGAGCATCAAAGTTAGAATTAGCATGAAGTAAAGGAAAATGGTAGTAAATGTGGCCATATTTGTGGCATCTTTGACAACTAAGTGGGATGTTCTCATAATCAAGGTTTTTCTTCCAATTATCATCTTGATAATAGATATCAATACGACTCTAGAAGCACCTTTGAAATAGTCATATAAACAAAAATGTGAGCATATGAGATATATATGTCATGCTTAATAGCTTATGAGGATTTGACATAGTGACAGAGGACATTCTCGATGCCTACTAAGGTTTCCTAACCAAGAACTCCCATGGTAATGAGTGCACTCTAATCCATATTAGGGTAGTAGTAAAGTTCTCCTTACCTAGAACAAACATTCCATCCAGAAATAGAGATATAACCCAACTAAATTAAAAAAAATATGGATTGTTCTCGAATACTCTTGTTCTGTCTTCAAGGCTGGAAAGATTTTATCTACCCCTTATTCTTCAATTTGAGTTGGATATAGTTAGTGAGGGAATTTTTTAATGTCCAAATGTCTAGGAACTTTCAATTAAAGCATTATCCCACATATATTGTGTATAATTCCCAATGTGATTGGAGTGGACTTCAAGATTTGGGTCAACAACTTCCTTTGGTAGACAACTTGACGATTGGCACTTTCCTGATGGGGGTGTTCGGTGATGGGTTTTTGGTTGATCTCCAATGGAGTTTTCTCTTGAGCTAGTAGGGTTTGCAACAAACGGTTTCACTATCATAGCAAGCATAAACCTGGTTGTAGGAATAAGATATGACCCCTCCATTGCCTCTAAAAATAATATGTAAGGTGAAAGGTTGTGACATGCTTATGTGGAATAAAGCATGTCTTTTTTATCAGGATTCATCCATCATCGTTTGACTTAATCTCAATACTTTTGTCCCCCATTCAATTGGATTAAAAAGAAATCTAGAGAATTCAATATTAAGTATAGCATCTTGATACTTTATCTTATTATTAAGTCCTATACGATCTCACCAAAAGGGAAGATCAACTCACTCAGAAAAGAGTAAATTTAAATGATGCTAGATGTTCTGGATAAGTGGAAGCATATGCATAGAAGTCAACGCAGGTATTTATTTTGACCCTTCCTTGTTATTATTTATGCAATTTATTGAAAACAATGGTTAATATATGACATAGATTAAGGCATGATTCAAACTCTTGGTATCGATGGAAACCTTCTACCTTTTTTTGGGCTCTTATACGCATGCATAGGTTTAGTAGGTTCCTACTCTCCACTCATATGAAGGGCTTGATTTTGCTCGGGGAATATTGTCATCTAGTCATCATATGGTTCATCATCTTGGCTTACCTCTATACATATACTTTGGAACATTGGACATTAACAACAAAAACACATTGGACCTAACTTCTCTCCTCAAAGGCTTGGAAATAACACAAAAACAAGGGTTTTTTATCGAAGGAGATTATTAATTAGTATCCAAATGCTCTGTAAGCTCCAAAAAAACACACTTATTGATAAAATATCCAAGAGATGGGGCTTGGAAGAATTTCTTTGTTGAGTCTCCTCTCAAATTGTCAACATTCCTACCATAATCCATAACCACATCCAAAGACCGAGGAGAAAGGTGGTAGATATGCTTGCAAATTATGTTTGTCTACACTCTTCGCTCAGGATCTCCTCCACTTAGCATATTTTGGTGAACACTCCTCTCACGAAGGCTTACTAGCAGCTCACTTAAAAATGCATGCAATCGTCAGATGGGGTGTTAGGTGTGTGAGATGGTGGGGCCAAACAATAGTGCATGCATTTCTTATTTTGTACTTTTTGAGAACCTTTTGTCTTCAACCTCTCTCATAAGAGTGCATTTTTGGATATGGTATAGCCTTCCTAGTTATTAATCAATGTAAGAATAATACTTCATTATGTAATGTCATGTTTTGAAGGAAATCCAAATTTACTCCACAACTTTCGAGGAGCAGTTCACATGGAAAGTGTTGTGAAAATGAAGGTGTTATGTATCAAGAGATTTGAGGTTCAAATTCCCTTGATTTACTCATGTTCATGGAAGGGATATATGTAGACACCTATAGATTATAGTGGTATTGGTCAAAATTAACCCCATGCGATGCGAGTACAAAATTGGCCTAGTTGTTGGGTCCTCTAGTCAAATAAATAAAAATAAAATAAAATTTACTCCATAACAAAAGAAGAATAGATATATTAATCATTCTTAACAATATTTTTCTTTTTTAATAATTCTATCATATATCATTTTTTCTTTTCTTTTTAATATATATACATGTGTGTGTTTTACCTCACTACCACATCACATAAAACTATTTCATAAATGACATGTTTCCAAAAACTTAGACCCACTCAATTAAGAAAACAAAATTGCTCACTAAACCATTTGAGCTTAAATCTTTTATTTCCATTATATAATTTTATTAATAACTCTATTACAAATATTTTTAACTCCATTACATATATTTATTATTAAATTTACTATAATAATTTATTCTAATAATAAAATTACTATGAATTTTAATTTTATCACTTTCTATTTGTTAATTTCTTAATACTTATAAGTTTAGCTTTTCTCTCTTCTCAATCTTGATGCTTTTAGTTATGCCATTTGAATGTGTGAAGCCACTTTATTCTCCATATAACCATCACAGTCCCCTCTTTGCCACAAATAAAAGCAAAGATTTATTATCTTTTACTTAAACTCTCACATTCGCATGGACATTCTGCTTTTCTTTCGCCACAAATACAAACAAAGGTTTATTCTCCCCTTATCTTTTACTTGAACCCTCACACATTCGCATGGACTTTCTGTTTTTCTTTGGCCACAAATGCAAGCAAAGGTTTATTCTCCGAATGGTGTGATGGTTTACCAAGTGGATACCTAATGTTAGAAAAGATGGTTCTCACGGATACCTAACGTTAGAAAAGATGGTTCTCACGGATCTAGACAATTTAGAGTGTGGGTGGACCATCAAACATGAGAGCATGGGATGAAAGAACGTTACTTTACTCCCGAGTCATCCAGATATATGAGTGTTTATGTCAAGATATATGAGTGTTTATGTTTGAAAAGATTATGTATGTGAATAAAAATAAACGTTTTAATCATAAAACTTATTTTTTTTAATGAGATATATATAATTTTTTAATGATATGTACATATAATTTATTTGTATAAATATTTTTTCATCACATTACACGAGCATTTTATCATGCAAACAAAATGATTATTATAATATATTTTAAGTAATGTCAATATTAAACTTATAAAAATTTGGATTAATAATTGGTGAATATTTTTTATATACAACATTAACATGTTTTATTTCAACAATATGTTTTCTATGTATAGATATCTATGAAGTAGACATCGACATAAATTAGTTAACATAGATCTTCAAATAATTTATTTAAATTTCTTGTTAAAATATTTTTGAAAAATATAAAATTTAAACATCTTACTCATACATTTTTTTACTTTTATTTATTTTTATTATAGGCAACATTATTTTTTTATTTAGAACATAATTTTATTTTTTATTTTAATTTAAAGGAAAGATGGATGGACTACAACTTTACACATTCTTCACACTTGGTTGTAGAATACGCCTCTCAACTGAAAAATGCAGTTTTTAGAATATGCTAAGAATTAGGTAAAATAAATAAAAATGAATAAATGTTTTCATTTATTATTCGTAGTTCATTATTATTACAAAATATCCTAGAAAATTACATTTATGAATTTTAATTAATAAGTATAAATTTAATCAAATAAATATAAAAAAATAATTGTAAAATATTTTTATATTTATATCATATGAATGTATTTTAAACTTTAAACAATTTTAAATAATGTATAATTAAGGTTTTTTAAAGAATTCAATCGGTCTTTGTTATACTTAGCATGCAAAAAAATTTAAATGAATATATAATTTATATATTATTTAAATCAAATAAATATATATTTTAATTAATTAATATAATAATATATATATAATATATTAATATAATATATATATATATAATAATTAATATAATATAATTTTTAAAAGATTTACACGTCTTATTAATTTAGTTAGCCAAACAATATTAAAAATAATTATATATATTATAAATATAATTAAAATTTTAATCCATAAATAATATAAATTTTCAAATCAAAATAAAAATTAAATTGATGTGTTTAACATTTTTAAATTACAAAAAAAAGTTTTAATATATTATTTATTATATGACTTTCAATAATATTGGTATCACATGATTGAAGTATTTAATAATAATTTTTTTCTTAATTATGGGAGGAATTCAAAGATGCATGATTTCATTTGACTTATTTTCCTAATACAGGATCCATATATCACAACATACATTTCTTTCTTTTTTTTCTTTTTGGTTAAGTTGGATTAATTTTATACTATACAAAAAAAATAGTACATGCATATGTGATTAAGTTTTCCAGAATGGAAATGAGACTTCAACCAACAATTCAACCAAAAAAACAAATAGACAAATAAGTTTTGAAAATGTATCTTAGCAAAACCAACTATGCCATATAAAGAGTTAAAGTGACATCAAATATGTTAAATGACAATTACTTAAGTACTGTAATTGAAAAGGTAAGTTAGAAGGAGACATACATATTAAAATCAAGAGCGAATATAAGTAGGACCTAATTAAGGGGAGGCCTATTGTCATTCTCCATTGCATTGATTTGAATCCTTCATCTCATCCTTTACAACAAAAATATTGGAGCTAGTTTTCGTGTAGGTAGATGTACTTAGAAGCTCCACGACTTCCTTCTCTTTATCAAATCCGTCATCATAAAATTTGATGGTGAGATCATAGATAACCAAAAAATGGTGAATTTGGCATCCAATCTTTGAAATCTGTAATTTAGGTCCATACATTTTTTTCCTTTCTAGAGAAATGATACTAAAATGTCGACTAATCAGTAAAGCTCCATCAATCTAAAGACCTTTCTATCCCAAGACTAGGAGAACTTAATATCATCAATCTAGCTTTGAAACTCATCTTTAGTTTGTTGGGCTAGGATTTGTTGATATATCTACTTGATAGAATTAGTTGGGGATTCAATTTCATCTTGAATATTAGAATATAGGTTTTGTTGGAAGCACTACTTGACTTGTCTTATATCTCTCTAAACCCTAGTTCCTTAAAGGTGCAAGGAGGTGTTTCTATTCAATTATTTATGCCCCCTAAGAATTTGGTATATCCCCATCTTACCTGACTTGGGAACCTCTAAGGAAACATAACAATAAAAGACTTGATAAAATAATAGACTACACACATCACTCAAAGTGAACACTCAAAAATCTCATTCTTGCCACAGGAACCCACAAACTCATGAAGCAAGGGGGTAGTACAAGTACGACCCATATATAATTCCTAAAGACTAGGGGTAGGCACCCTCGCATAGAAAATAAAAAGATAAATCAACCCCACAATACTTGTATTTCCTTGAACAAGTGAGCACATAGAAACAAAGACCAACTACCCATAAAATGGCAAATATAGAGGTTGAAGAGTTTAGGTGCGTAATTGGATCAACCACAAGAAAGAAAACTAGAGGAATTAGATCATAACTATTATTTGAAGCAAATTTTTGTTTGGAACAGATCCTACTTAACCAAGTTTGCTCATTCCCTTACATAATTTTAGCTATACAAGCCCTTCCCAAAACAAATGACTACATAATCTACCATGTTATTGCACCATCAATGTTTTTTAGTGTTGGTTGACCATTTCCAAAATATCCATTATCTACCATGGATATTCCACAAGAATAATTTGTTATAATAGATCTAATAAAAAATATTGAAATCTTTGTCAAAATTTTCCTTAGATTTCAAATTCTTTAGTTAGTTTATTTTGTGCTTAATTAATTGAATTAGTTCAAATATGAGAAATAGAAAAAATAAATAAATACACACACCATCCATAACAAACATAAATATTCGTCAAGAGAAAACCTTATGAGAGAAAATCTAGCTAGAAGTTGAGGTTTCTCTACTCTCTTTTCTTTGGTATGGAAAAAGAGCAAGTACAAAGAAAGAAGTAATCCTTATAGAGTTACCCGATACTTGTGGCTTATATGGCTGCTACAAAATATTAAATCCCTCTATCTTTCTATCTAACTTCCCACTCCAAATTTCGTTGTTAAACTATGGAACAGAATACAATAGCATAGAATGGAACAACTGCTCCTCATAGGGGCCTAGTATATAACATAACTCGAGAGCCAGCTAGGGGTAATATTTGACTCCCTCAACTAGAGTTACAACTTTGGACCTTCTAGAGTTTTCTTGAAATTCCACACATGCCTAGCTTCATTTGCATGAGTTATAGGGGTTAATGTGGCATCCATTGTACCATGGGGATCAATATGGTATGTCAACTTGCATGACACATAACTTTTGCATACAAACTTTAATTGACGTGATTCTTGCACTCTTGGGAATATATATGAGTGTACAATAATTCCAAGGGCCTGACATAGGTGATAAATTTTTTACCCCAAGAAACATCGTTTAATGCCTCAAAATGGCTCTTGAAGATTTAAGACCATAATTCTCAAAATTGGGACTTATCAGTAAAAGTAACCCTGCAAGCTTATTCCTCCAACTTTTCAACTCTGAAAGCATCAAGATAGAAAGAAAATAATATAATGATCCTATTTGAATCACTAAACCTCCTCTCAACATCATTTCACATAGATTCGAGTCATGTCCCACATTCTCTACCATGAAGAGTAATCCACGAATGTGGGTACTAACACAAGCCACCTCCATGCACTATACTCTTTCTTGAGCATGACACATAGCTTGCTCAGCTTCCAGGACCTTGTATAACACTTGTGCCAAGGGATATACAACCCTCATTTAATTAGTTATGTCTTTTCGAATTATTTACAAGTATTTAGCTATTAAAAAAGTACACCTACTAATATATATTTTTTGTGAACTAGAGGAATTGACAACTAGGTTAGTCTCGTACTTGCATGACATGGAGTTGATTCCAACTGCTACCACTATAAAATCTAGGTGGATACATATGCCCCTTTTTCATTCACAAGATGAATCAAGGGAGTTGAACTTTGGACCTCCTCGCACATAATATTTCATTTGCATGACCATTGCCAATTGAGTTTCCCCTAAGGGGTTGTCCTAACTAGTACATTACTTATAATAAAATAACCATTTATTATAACAAAGTTACTAACTTAAGCAGTACTATAACCTCAAAACGATAACTCTAGCTCAAAAACCCCCTATTTTTGTGCAAAAACATGAAAAAATACTTCAAAAACGAAAAGTGTTGAAGATGTATCATTGCTTCTTTTTTTTGGGGTTAAAATTCCTGTTTTTTTAAGTGATGGCATTAAAAAGTGACCTTTTCTTTTTGCAATAAACATGAAAAAACACCCAGAAAACAAAAAGTGTTGATGTGCATCAACATTTTTTTCCTGTAGTGGTATGATCCGGATTGTCCACAGTTTTTTGTATGAAAGTATAACTCTTTTAAAATCCTGGCCTAAGACAACTTAACACATTGCAATGAATACATGAAAATTAACCATCAAATTGACATGCATTAGGGGTAGACTTGATCCATTGGAATGAAAACATAGAAAATCAACCATCAAATTGACATAGTGGGGGTGGACTTGAGCCATTGTAATAAAACTAAAAAATAAACTATTAAATTGTACAAAATGAGGTTGAATTGTTTTTCAAGCATCAAAGCAACCTTTGAAGCAAAAAACATGGTTAAAATAAAATAAAAAGATAAATAAATAAAAATTAAAAAACAAAACCGAGAAAAAAGGGCTAAGAAAAATTGAAACATCAACCCAAAAATTAAAAAATTAAAAAAGAGAAACTAAAAAAAAAAAAAAAATTAACCAAAAATAATTCATAAAGAGAAAAATTAAATCGTTAAAAAGAACAAAATAAAAAAAATAAAGAAAAATATTCAACAAAATAAATAATAATAATAATATAATATAATTTTCCAAAATATTAAAAGTAATATAATAAAATAAAGCATAGCATAAAATATTAAAAATAAAAAATAAAAAAATATTAAAAAATACTAAAAGAAATAGGGAAGACCCCCACTCAACGTCCGACACCAAAAGGTTGTTGGCCTTGTTCGATAGTCGGGGCAGGGGTTTGATTCTTAGAATTGATTCTTGCCAGTAAAGTGTTGTGGCACGAAGGTCATTCAAGGAACACACCACAAGCCCATCCTCGATGCTAAGGGTCGTCGGTGCTGAGTGAGAGGCACCTAGAATATATATATTAATATATTATATATATATATAATATATATATATATATATTATATATATATATAATATAATTATATAAAATATATATATATAGTATTATATATATATTATAATTATATATATATGCTTATATTTTTATTAATTGGTTTATTAATTTGTTTATATATTTTTTGTTAAATTGAATTTTTTAAATTGTGCAAATTTTTTAGTACATAGATGTTTTGTTTTTCTCCGGCCTCACTCGAACTACATTTGTTGGCTAAAGGAAAGACACAAAAATAATTTACAAAATGCCATAATTTTCTTAAATTTGTGAACTGAAAAGACTAATACACCCAAAAGACTCATAAGATAAAAACACAACCCACACACATTAGTGAACAGGAGGATGATCTGGATCATTACCCAAAAGGTTTGGACACCTAAATTCCCCATGAACATGGAATTCTACTTATGCTAGCCACCCCTCTAAGTGCTCTATAGGCTTAGCTAGTCACCTTTGGCCTCTGCAGAGTGATGTTAGGTGATCATGCATATTCCATTGATTGTGTTGCATATCATTCATGAAATTTATTATTTCATTATGATCATCTTGCCTCTTTTGATTCAATTATTCCAGAAGCATAGTGACTTTTTGTAGTGCTTCCAAGGTGTCTAAGTAGGCAGGAAGAAGAACATGTCCAAGTGACTAATGAAGGTCAGGGGCCGCCCCCTCATCAAGCTCTACATCCCGAACCTCATCTCCCTCCACAGTCGTTGCTTCTCTTTTATGCTCCAACCCCTACCCTCGTGCTCATATCGCTCTCTTCATTCTTCCCCCTCTGTCTAATCATCTTCATTGCCCCTCGAGACCACTATTCCCAGTGCCAAACCTCCTCTAATGCACCACAAACCCCAAAATCTACCAACCCCCAACATCCCATTACAGAATTCCAAAACTTTGAGAGTTGCTCCTCTTTAGTAGATGGCTTCGTCCAACAAGGTTCATCCCCAAACCTCATTGCATTAGTGTCAGTGGAAGGCTGTAATCAACCTCCTTTAACAATTTTTCCACCAGACAACAAATTCACTCCTAAAACAAAGATGAGGTTCTTGGAGCCCTAAAGACACTTCACTAGCCTCAAATTGTAATGACCAAAGCTGAAAACCTTCTTCTCAACCAAATTCTGTGTGAATCCTCTCCCATAAACAACCCTTGAATAAAGATTATCCATTAGAAGAAATTTGGGAGCTCCAAACCAGCTATCTCACCCCCCTAGCCTCCTACTCTAAGATATCAAACCCCAAATTCCATACAAAAGAAACTAATCCACAAACATCACTACAATGGGCCCGACCTGCTCGTAAGCCCAGGCTACCCTTAGCCTGAAATTATAAAGCCTAGAGACTAGCCTGGATATTAAACACCTCTTTCTGGATACAACACAAAATCACATTCTTATCACTCCAGGAAACTCTCCTAGGTTGCAACTCGGAGATGCCTGGTAACATATAATCTTCAGTATTGTTCTCTAAACTACTAGAATGGATGATGGTTTGGATCAAGTCAGATAACCATTTCAGCTCTATTCTCACTCAAGACATGCATGAACACCCCCAACAACACAAGGCTTTAGACCACTAATGCTCAATAGTTTGTATATTTAAGATGGAGAATACTAACTATACTAGCAGATTGCATACATGAAAATATGTGAATGGCTAGCTACATGTAGCAAATGAGCTTACTAACTGTACTGGCAGATGCATATATAATAACACATATAAATGGCTAGCTACAGGCAGCAAAGAAGCTTGCAACTCTAACATATCGAAGCAGAGATAAGATGATAGTTATCTAACTCAGACACACAGAAAACATGAACAAAATGTTCAAGTGCAAGCATAGAACAGCAAAGAGAATGGACATTGAACATATAATGGCAAAAGAAGCTCATAATGCTGGAATGAATATGAGAAGCTTGAATCAACAGAGAAGCAATAATCTCCAAAAGTTGAACCTCTATTACATCTTACTAACAGTTATTTATAGCTAGTTCACAATGATCTTGAGCCTTTTGAGGCTTCAGGGGTCTTAATCTATCCCTCTGTTTCTTCAACTGATTGATTCCCTCAATGCAAGCATGGTTCAGTGGTTTTCCTCTTCTAACAGAGGAATAACTGCATTAAGATATTTTGGGTAGTTGCTGCACTGTCTAGGTTGATGATGCTTCCTGATCTTGTTTGATTTGGCAGTGTGGCATTGTTGTGGCTCCTTGACTACTTTATCGTTGATTCGACCCCTATCCCTATCTCCCAGCCTCTATGGGGTAGTGAAAAGGGTCTGCGTGCCTTTGTTTTCTCTTTCAATTATAAATTGTGATTGTTTCTGTTATCAACCAAAAGCACAGCCATACTGCAAAATCTCGCCATTCCCTATCCTTTTCGAACTTCAAAAAGTCCTCAAAGATGGTTCATATCCTCTCGGGTCCGCCCCTGTTGCTGTTGCAAGTCGCAAAGAAGCTTGCCCTGTGTATTTTCCTCGCATTGTGAAATATGCATAAAACACTTAAAAACCATGAAAAATCGGCCTTTTCAGACTTCAAAAATTATTAATTTCCCTTCTCGGACCCTTTCCGGTCTGGCTTCACCGCAATCACTATCGGCCAATGCTCCCTTCATATTTTCGTTATACAACGAAAATTCATGAAATACATTAAAAATGGGACTTCCGCGGATTTGAAAATATATCCATTCTGCTTCCCAAAACCCTTTCAGGTCCGGGTTATATCGCATTGGCATTGTTCCCCGTTCCCTTTGTATTTTGTTATACAACGAAAATACATAAAAACGCTTTAAAATGGCCTTGGTGCGGACTTTAGAAGTTATCAACTATCACATATAATTACGTCGGGGCCGGCCCATCAGGTCACACCATATGCATATGTTAAAACCCCGCCCCTTTGGTTTTCGCCGATGTGATATTGCGATGTGATCTTATCGCAATCGCATATTGCTATATGTAAAGGCCCTACCCCCTGGTCTCCCCGATCTGTGATCCACTGATGTGATTTGGGCTATCGATCCACGTGCGCGATCAACGATCCTTGTTTAATCGCCGATCACCATTGCCATCACCCCATGGTTTGTGCTGATTTGCCTTCTCCATTGTGACCTGCCAATTCGATCATTAGTGATCACTGATCGACATTGTCCAGTGCTAATTGGCATTGCCCGCCTATGCCGATTAGATCCACCAATGCAATCCGCCAATTAGATGTGGGCCATTGATCGTCTAGATCTAACGGTTGTTATGCAATCACTATTTAAGCCTGTGCTTGTGGGTTTTTTTTCATGGTTTTAGAGTGATTTAGGCCTCCCGATAGTGTATTTTCGCCCTTCTAAGGGCTTTCCTCTTGCGCGGATTTTGATCGATGCATGACTTTAAGCACTTACGAGGACTCGAAAAGCATTAATGGATCCATTGGCATGATTTTTAAGCACACTTGGAGACTTTGGGGCATTTTTGGATCCATTTTTGGGCTGTTTGCCTCATTGGCTCCTTCTGGGGATGAAATCCTCCCTGTGAGGTTTCAAGGATCTCAGTTCAATGCCTTTCCTGTAAAAAAAACAAAAATTAAATCCTCCTTCTAGTGTTCCATTGGGCATGAAGTCTATTTTGTAATGAAATAAAAACTTGGAAAAACATATTTATAATAACAAGGCCTTAAAGCCTTAAATGAAATAAAGTTTCAAGAAACACCTGTTTATTGGGCTACCAAAAGTATCTTCTCCTTCCAGACTGTGCAAAATGAATCTATTTCTCTATTGAGCTTGAGTGATGACAAAAGGACCTATCCATAAGGAGTCAAACTTGCCATTATTTCCTATCTTTTCCTTAAATGCATCCCATTTAAGAACCCAATCACCAACTTGGAAATTGTCCACTTTTGCTTTCCTGTCAAAGGTTTCTTTGATTTTCTTCTAATGAGCCTTTGACTTCTCAATCAGTTGTTCTCTGATCTGCTGTAGTTCAACCTGGTTATTCATTCTTCTTACCGTGTCATTTTCTGCATCTTGTCCTTCTTGCAAGAACTTAACCAGAGGGAAAATCAGTTGGATGGGGAAAACAACATCAGCCCCATAAACCAGTTTAAATGGAGAATTCCCTATGGATTTTTTGATGGTACTCGGTCAGCCCATAGAGTAAACTTCAGCTTGGAATCCCAGATCTTTTTGTTGTCCTCTAACAACTTTTTGATTACCCTTACCAGGCTCTTTTTAGATGATTTTGCCAGGCCATTGCCTTGAGGATAATATGAGGTAGAATGCACCACTTGAATGCCCATGGATACAGTCATGTCCATCAATTCTTTTGCCTTGAACACTGCTACATTATCAGTGACTAGTTTGGTTGGGCAACCAAATCTAGTGAGAATATTCTCATTCAAGAACTTTATGACAACTTGATGATTGGCATTCTTAGTGGGTATAGCCTCAATCCACTTGGTAAAATAATCAGTGGTTACTAAGATCCATTTGTGTTGGCCACTGGAATGTGGGTTGATCTCACCTATAAAGTCCAAGCCCCACTACTGGAAGGGACCATTGACATGTACTGGCTTCAGGGGTAGAGATTTTAGTTGATGTCTTCCTACAAACCTTTGACACTTGTCATAAACTTTTACAAAAGAAAACACATTAGAGAACAGAGTAGGCCAATAATATCTGGCCCTCAAGATTTTGTGAGTTGTGGTTTTCCAATAATGATGCTCTCCACAGATGCTAGAATGGAATTGATGTATGACCTCCACAGATTGTTCTTTATCTAGACACCTTAAGAGGATTCCTAATGAGTCTTTCCAATAAAGTAGATTTTTGTCAATGTAGAATTTGGCTGATCTGAGTGTAATGCCCCACTTAAATCTTATCCTGCAAATTTTGTTAATGTTTACATTACCTGAAAATATTGAGAAATATTGGTCTAATATAAAATTCATGATTTCCATTATTCAAATTCCCTACTTACCTTCTCAAATTGAATATTAGGTAGGACATGGTCTCCTTCCATTATTTCCAATAATATATGTAATTACATTTCACATTCCCCAATGTACCCTCAAATTTACTTGGGAGAAGACATAGTCCTTTCCATTTATTTATCAATATATATATTCATTTCACATTCCCCAATGTACCCCCACATTTACTAGGGAGAAGACATAGTCCTCTCCATTTAATTATCAATATATATATTCATTTCACATCCCCCAATGTACCCTCACATTTACTAGGGTGAAGACATGGTCCTCTCCATGTAAGTACATCTCACATTGCCCAATGTACCCTCACATTTACTTGGGAGAAGGCATAGTCCTCTCCATTTAATTATAAATATATATATTCATCTCACATTCCCAAATGTACTTTTCAGATTTACTTGGGAGAAGACACGGTCCTTTCCCATTAAATTCCAAATTTTATATTCATATCACATTTCCAAATGTACTCCCAGCTTTACTTGGGAGAAGAGAAGTCAACTGTAAGGATGGATGACAAATTAATGACATTAATGAGATGTGGTTGAAATGGAGAAGGGAAGGAGGGTATAAAAGGGGAAGGGGGAAGGGAGAAAAGGGGATGTTGGGTCTGGCTTATGATTGTGGGGGTTGGTTGTGATTGTTTTGACTTGTTGTGTTTTGGAGACCTTAGGAACTTGTGGAGGTTTCTTGGGCTATTGAGAGGAGGGAAGTATTGTTATCTTGGTTTGGATCATTTATCTTGGACACACACACACACAACATCTGGTTGGACTTGGGCTCGAAGGGCTAGGGAATTTGTGGAGGTTTCTTGGGCTATGGATTAATTCCTAGTTGGCTGGGAGGTAAATCTAGTTGGGTCCATCAAGAGGGGTGTTTAGTAGGAGTAGCAGGACAAAGGTATCTCCATCAACCATCGGTACAAGTATTCCTCCATAGACTACTCTTGTAAATTTTATCAGAATGAAATATTCACCTTAAGTTATGCTGATTAGAATGTAAATGATAAAGTTTTATTGGTTTAAAATTCTTGTAAATAAGTGAGTTATCGCCTCGTATTGCATTTAGTTTCAGAAGAAATTAGATCTGTTAGCAAACCCTAGGGTAGGTCTCTTACACATGTTATTAGAGCAAGGTTCAAAATCTGGACCTTTAAACCCACACTAGATTGGTCTCCGTCATATACACCATATGAATATTGTAGCACTACACTATAGTCTATTTGGTAGCTTCTCCCAAGCCTAGTGGACTCACCATACTATGATGCACTAGCACTAAAATCGTACTCCAAAAGAGCCCTCGGGTTTCTCATAGGAGGTTCTCCATATCTAGACGGTAGTTTTGGTATCTAGGTTGACAGCTTTCAAGATATTACTGTTATCAGTAATTTTTTGAGGGGGTTCAGTGTTTCAAAGCACAAGGATACCTTTAGGCCGTATTTTCTCTTTGAAATCAACAATCAACCCTTGCATTTCCAAATCTTTGATAGTTGCCTAAGCTGCAGCATTTTTTGATGCCTTCTTGCTGGTGAAACCAGGAAGGTATTCATACTTTTCCCCATTGATTATTACAGTGCACTTGAATTGCAGAAGACGGTCTTGGTTTAGTTAATTTGTCGAAGGGTTTCTTTCTTAAAATTTTCTAATCACGCTACTATATTGGATTGGATTGAAAATATGATCAACCATGGTATCAAAATGTCTCCCTTGGTTTTGTTTTGCATTTTGTTTGTATAATGGGCAATATATTGCCGAAGATCCTGTGAATAGATTTCTCAGTTGTGCATCTGATTGCATGTGCCTAATTTTTATACGGTGCTCATGATCTTATTATATGTCCAGTCTTACCACTAGCACATTCATAGGTGCAAATGCAAACTGCATTCCAACACAATCGTAGTTCGATCCCCGAGTATGTTTTTGTTTTTATTTTGTGGTGTATGTATATTTTCGGAGAATGCCCCATGCTGTAGATAGTAATTGTTTTGTTGCTGTGAACAAAATATAGTTGGGGTTGGACTTTGTGATAAATACCCACCTATGTTGGTTTCTGCTTGTCTTGTTTGCAGTTTGTGCTCCAGACTTTTCATATTGTCAAGGGCCTCCTTGTAGGCGTCCTTGCTGCATACCCATTTTCTTGGTGACCTCATTTACCTGCTCATGGAGCTTCATGAAAAATAGAATATAAGCCTGGTTCAGTCCTTTCACTGGTTTTGGTTTTTCTTATTATACTTTCCGCTGACATTTGGGTTAAAAGTGATTCATAGCCTCTGATTTCTGATGGAACTATCTTTTCAGCTTCTGCTATTTTACAACGATGATTTCTATTACTATCACTGTTATTTTGTTCATCCAAACATTCTGAGTTAGCTAATTTTCATAAGAGAAAAATGCTTAAGCATTTGGAGGCCGAAGAACTCTGTTCATTTTACCGCAATGGATTTGTTCACTTGGGGAATAAATTTTTCTTATATTTTCTTCGTGGATTTTGAGATTCACTGTATTGGAATCGTAGGCCTAATCTCCAACTCCATTGTATAATATTTTCAAGTTCCAAATCTAGAAACCCTGGTTGGAAATGAGGCTCTCATGAATCTGGGAATTGCACCTGGTTTTAACTTTTGTCCTGGTATCATTATTCCTTTATCTGCGAATATTAAAAATTGAATGTAACCAACTTACAACACTTTAGGATTTGCCTTAGGCTAATATTCGACCAAAGCTGCCCTAGATTTGCACCTGATCCCAACTACTTGAAGTAGCCCACTTGACGGTGAGATGGCCCATTAGGGGTAAAACATGTCTTTGGAAGGATTTGAATTTTGAACCTTGCTGGGGAGTATCAAACACCCCTACTTAACCATCTAAGCAAGCCCTCACTGACATTGAGTAGAAGCTTGAATAGCTAATCAGTTCATTATACTCATTTTTGTTACATCCATTTGATAAATCCATTTGGTCAATCAAACTGCCTCATGGTTCTTTTAGCAAAGTTCAAGTTGGAAAAAAAGGATTAAGGAAGTCATCTGTGACCTTTTGCATTCAATATCCAACTGTTTTGGGTACATGAGCGAAGCATGCTTGCTGCAATTTAGCAAAAACAATTATAGTGAACAGAGTTCTTACACAGGTTTTCTATGTAATCTGTATATAAGTGGCTCAAGTGCTTGTCCTTCAAGATGTGTCATTTGTTTGTGCTCGTATTCAATTTAATAACACCCTATGGGGAAGCTTGTACCAGAACTCGACTCATAAATGTATGATTTATTATTGCTCCTTTGATTTTGTGGAAGTCCATGAAGCTTGAGGTTTTTTATAAAGTGTTATGGCCTAAGCTTGACAAGGTGAAAATTAAACATTTTTCATATGACAAACATTTCCGCTACATTCTAAATAGATACATACACTTGTTTTTGGTAGTCACTCCATAAATTGGAGAGATGTGAGGCACAATTCATGATATTTTTCTCCTTGTTGCTTTCCTAAGAGTTACATTCCTTTAGGTATTTCCCTTATCCAAGTCCTCATTTATTATTATATATTTTGTTATTTTCTTCTCTGCCACTGTAATTTGTAAACACTTGATGTCCACAAATTGGGAATGCATGTACTTTGTTCTAAAATCTGTTTATATACCTGATACTTGATCGGATTGTGTTCTATCTGTGGAGTCTTCTGGTTGATCTTGTATAAAATCAAACCTGTCTTCCTGTTCATTTTAAGCCAACGTCAGATATTCCATTCAGTGGTTCCCAACCTGGGTAACTACTCTTACTACACAAATTATTAAAAATGGTTCACTTGTTTATCTAAGATGGTCCATTTGCTAGAGTACCACATCATCCAAGAGAGTATATTTTCTACATTATTTCAGGTTCTCTTGAAATGTCCTGTAATGCAATCTTCCCTTGTACCCATTCATAAATCACTTGTTTATTTTCTAATTGGCCTTGTGTTAGCAAGTACTCAATACTACCATTGGTGTTTTGTATAGTAAATTCGCTACTAGAGGGATCCTGAAATGGAGGGGAAATAGATTTGAAATGGCATAGAAGCACAATGTTAGAAATGTATAACATTCAACTACACGAAGGTGTAGATATGTAGTTAGAATACTTTTTATTAAGTTATCAAAAGCGTTGTGGAGTGGGGGTGCTCTTTGAAAATTGTTCCTTGTTTTGGATCCAGAAATGGAGGGGAAACAACTTTGGAACGAAATTGAAATCTTTTAGTGTTGTTTCAGAACTTTTGAAATTCTGTTTCAGATGGTGGATATCGCATAGGCATTTTTCACCTAATCTGAAATTGTTTCATCCAATGTTGGAAATGGATCCCCTAAAATGTTGAAATGTGTCCATGAAATTGTGAAACATTTTGCGGCTATAGTTGGCATTTCAGGCCCCAAAACTAATCTTTAAAATGATAAAGGTTAAAAGATAAGCCCTTAAATCTTCTACAAAAATCCTAGAACGTATATATAAAGTGCAATTGGGAGACTCAGGCCTCCCTTAAGCACGCCAATGTTCCATACTTTTTGAGTTTTTTTTTTTTGGTGAGAAAAATTGGTACTAGGTGGTTGTCTGCTTCAGGGTTTAAAGCTTGCATCTTGGAAGCTCAGAGCTTCGAAGTTCAATGGTTTTGTGGTTATGAATATGATGGTGTGGAGCTTCATTCTAGGACAAAGACATTTTAGATGACATGTAATTGTAATTTGCAATGAAGTTTTAAATGTTGAATATGATAGCAAGATGCCACTAATTTTGTGATTTGCATCGTGCATCTATTCATTCATGTGTGTTAAAAACTTAAATGTTTACATTGTACCATTTTGAGTTTTCATAATATTATTGATGATATTAGATAGCAGTGAGGATGATGATTTACAATATTAAGTACTGGGTTTCTTTTATCGTTTCTCTACAAATTCGAGCATCTTCTTGGGTCTCTTTCTCTGTTCCTCTACATGGAACTTTTGTTCTCCTCTATATTTGGCTTTCGAGTGTGAAGGTCTGCTTCGTATCAGTTATTTGTGTGGTCATCAGTGCATTTTTCCATCATATTATTCCTTCAAATGTGCACATGTTCATTCCTTCAAATCATAAAACTCACTGATATCTTTCCATCACTAACATGTGTGATTAGTAATTTTTTTCCTGAACATTTTTTCTTTCATCTATTAAGTGGTAGAAATTGACTTTGCAAACTATCAAAGGATAACAAATATTTGTTGGATTAGCTACTCACAACCATTCTTCATAGGATGTAGGAAAACCCTTTATGTTTTCAATATGTACCTACTGTCTCGAGTGAGGCTGATTGAAGTTAATATAGTTTTTATAGCCTTACTATGAAAAGGTTCCGAAGTAATTAACCAACCATGTAAGGTATTCTTGCTTCCGTCCTCGAATCTGAGCACTATCTAAGGTCACTTTGGAACTCCACAATTTTTGGCTTATGGTTCCATCTTTTCTCCAAGTTGGAAATACTACTCAGTTTTCTTCTAAGTTCCTGAGAGCAACATATTTTCATTTCAAAGAAGACAATATCTATTATCTTACTATTTTTACTTTGTTTTTTTCATTTTGTCAAATACCATGGAAATATAGTTTTTCCTTCGAAAAATTCAAATTTTTAATGATGCCTAAGTAGAGTCTTAGTATACCTATTGTACTATATTCTATAAAATACATCTTTACTAGGTCCTTCTGTAACTGAACTTGTCTATATACTTTTTATGATTCTATACATTCCATAGAAGTTTTACGATAACACACTTTGGCTAATAATGCTTGTTTACCAGCATAGTAAAAGAAAAACTTATGACTACCATGTATGTGAGTCAGCTAAGGGGACAAGACCTAGGATGGATTAATGAGTCTTGCGTATCGCACAGATATTTGAACAATCCAAAATGGTTAGGATTCAAAGAAATCAAGGTCCGGGAGAGTCATCACAAGGACCTCCTACAAATAACCCATTACCTTCGCCAGAATTGACTCTCATTTTGCGCTCCCTGGAAGAAATTAATGAAACCCTAAGAGGGTGCCAAACAAATGAAATGGAAGGGGAACACCCTTCATCAGGGTTAGGGAACCCCGAGGGATATAGAGACTATGATATAAGACCTCCAGTTGAGGACATTACTAGGGAGCTCCAGAAGATTAAGCTCCCAGAGTTTGCAGGAGGTCGCGCCAGCGGGCGTGCAAAAGCTTGGTTAGAGGGGATGGGAAGGTGTTTTGCACTAAGGGATTACAATTCCAATTCCAAAGTCAAAATAGCAATATTCCAACTTAGAGATAGTGCTTTGAATTGGTGGGGTAACTTGGAGCGTCAACTACACCTCACTCCAGACACAGTTAATCGGGAATTATTTGAGGAGAGGTTCAGGAAGAAGTACCTGTCAGCGTATTATGAAGAATAGTAGGTAGGAGCCTTCCATGCCCTAATACAGGGAGGTCGTACTGTAGAAGAATATGAAATTCGATTTATGGAATTGGTCAAGTATGTCTCCTACATGGATACTAACCAGCGCCAAGTGGATTGTTTTATGTATGGATTGAGACCTAATATTAGGGCAATGGTGCAGATGTTGAAACCATCCTCAGTTGCAGAAGCTGTAGAATAGGCTCATTATGTTGAAGAACACCTAGACTTAAAGGGTGAAGGCAGAGCCATCTTTCCACGTCAACCCGGGTTTATGGAGAAGGCCCCTTGTACCTTCCCAAGGGAAGGAAGTTGAAGGCCACCACCATATGGAAATAGGGTTATACCTAGAACACTGACAGTAGGGATTTCAATGGTTTCTAGTGTAGCTTCACCACAGCTTCAAGGGCGCATACTAATCAAAGTCATATGCCAGGAGCAGCAAGTAGGGGTAGGGGTTCCAGGGGAAGAAACTCTTTCCACAGAACTCCACAACATTCGGTTCAAGGTCCACCATGCATCACTTGTTGGGGATGCAGAGGACCTCATTACCATTGGGACTACCCTGAGTTTCGAGCCAGTAACAACAGAAGAGAGGGAAAAGAACCAATGGGGAGAGCAGGTAGCCACCACCAAATCTATGCAGCAGTTGACAATCAAAAAGTTGAACACCAGTCTGCCGTTGTAAAAACCTTAGGTATGATAAAAAAAGTAAAAGTTAAAATTTTGTTTGACTCTGGTGCTACAGATAGTTTCATTTCACTAGTTGCATTAGAAAAATGTGGGTTGGCAGCCTATGAGCACGATGACTTCAAACAAGTTGAGATGGCTTCTAGAATAAAACAAGCAGTAGGGCCTAGTGTTGACCAATGTCAGGTAAACCTCGGGGTGTGTATGACTAAGTTGAAGGCATATGTCACAGCATTGGGGACATATGATGTAATTATTGGAATGGACTGGCTAGAAGCTCATCGAGCTTTGGTAGACTGTTTCAAGATGAATTGTTTAGATGATGAAGGTAGGCCAATTGAGATTTGTGGAATCAAGAGGAGAGTGTCCCTATGATTCATATCCATGATGAACGTAAAATTTTGTCTCAGAAAAGGTTGCAAACTATATTTGGTCAAGACTGTAAGTGACCAGAAAGGACCTTCCCTGGATCAACATCTAGTTTTGGCAGAAGTTTTGGCAGAATTCAAGGATGTTTTTCTAGAGGAATTGCCTGGATTACCTCCTGTAAGAGAGATTGATTTCACCATTGATCTGAAACTTGGTGCAGAACCAATATCTAAGACACCCTATAGGATGAAAAATCCAGAGCTTTGTGAGTTGCAGATGCAGTTAAAGGAGCTCTTAGACTTGGGATTGATCAGACCTAGTATTTCCCCTTGGGGTGTACCAGTAATTTTTGTCAAGGAGAAGGATGGTTCCTTGCGGCTATGCATAGATTGTAGAGACTTAAACAGAGCCACGATAAAGAATAGGTACCCAATACCTTGAATAGAAGACTTATTTGATCAAATGAAGGGGGCGGCGGTCTTCTCAAAAATCAATCTACGATCTGGGTACCACCAATTGAGGATAAAGGAGTAGGACATCTCAAAAACTGCATTTAGAACTCGGTTTGGGCACTATGAGTTCGTAGTTGTTCCATTTGGTTTAACCAATGCACCAGCAGTATTCATGAGCCTCATGAATGGTGTGTTCAGGAAGTATTTGGACCAATTCGTGCAAGTCTTCCCTGATGACATTCTTATATATTCCAAGAATGAAAAGGAGCATGAAAAACACCTAAGGGTAGTATTGACTTATTTAAGTGAAAATCGATTGTATGGGATATTTTCAAAGTGTTCCTTCTTTCAGAAGAAAGTCCATTACCTTGGGCACATCATTTCAGGAGAAGGGATTTTAGTTGACTCGGAAAAGGTGAAGACCATAATGGATTGGCCAGTACCAAAAAATGCCCATGAGGTACGTATTTTTATGGGGCTAGCTAAGTATTATCATAGGTTTGTGGAAGGATTTTCAAGGATTGAAAAACCCATCACCACATTACAGCGAAAGGGGGTTAGGTATGAATGGACAAATGAATGTGACATTGCATTCACAGAGCTGAAGAGGTTACTAACTAGTACACCAATCCCTCAAGTACCAGACATGAGAAATGACTTCACTATTTGAACTGATGCTTCGGCGCAAGGATTGGGTGCAGTATTGATGCAAGAAGGTGGGGTAATAGCTTATGCTTCTAGAAAATTGAAGAAGCATGAAGAGTTATATGCTACCCATGACTTAGAATTGGCAGTAGTAATGTTAGCCTTGAAGCTATGGAGACACTACCTCATTGGGAGAAGATTTGAGTTAAGAACGGATAATCAAAGCCTAAAGCATCTCTTCACTCAAAGGGATTTGAATGCTAGACAAAGGCGATGGAGCTAATTCATGAGTGAGTATGATTTTGAAATCTCATACATCAAGGGAAAGGAGAATGTAGTGGCGGATGCATTAAGTAGGAGGCCACGAACCTTCTCTCTAGTAGCCTTAAAGGTAAATTTAAGGGAGCGGATATTGGAGAAACTATTTGAAGATAGTTGGTATCTAAAAGTAGTCTCAGCTATCCAGAATGGGAAACAAATAGAACCAAAATTTGAAGGATATGTCCTTGAACCAGATGGGCTATTGAGATTCCAAGGGAGAATGTACGTACCTAAGGAAGGGGGTATAAGAGAAACCATCCTCGGAGAGTCTCATAGAGCACTCTATTGTGCATATCCTAGGGTAAAGAAGATGTACGTAGACACAAGGAAACTCTTCTTTTGGGTAGGCATGAAGCACGACATAGTCCAGTTTGTTGCCAAATGTCTTGAATGTCAGAAAGTGAAGGTTTATCATCGCCATCCAGCAGGACTCCTACAACTTCATGACATCCCTACATCTAAATGGGAAGTAATTTCCATGGATGTTGTGGTGGGTTTGCCACTCACTTCCCAGAGGCACAATTCCATATTGGTTAGAGTTGATAAATTAACCAAAAGTGCGCATTTCATCCCAGTAAGGGACACTTACAATGTTACAGATGTTGCGCGAGTGTTTTTCAATGAAGTTATCTGACTGCACAGATTGCCCACAAATATCATTTCTGATAGAGATTCCTGATTTACATCTAGGTTTTGGACAAGTTTGCAGTTAGCACTGGGAACTCAGTTAAACTTGAGCACTGCATATCATCCAGAAACAGATGGGAAGACTGAAAGAGTAAATTAGGTTATGGAGGACATGCTTAGGATGTTCGTCATGGATAATCAGACTCAGTGGGAAAGGTACTTACCATTGGTAGAGTTTTCCTATAATAACAGTTATCACAGTTCGATTAGGATGCCTCCTTATCAAGCTCTATATGGAAGGCCTTGCAAGACATCGTTGAGTTGGGAAAAGATGGAAGACCGAGTGATAGTTGGCGCAGAATTAGTTCAAGAAATGGAGGAATAGGTAAAGCAGGTTTAGCAAAGGTTAAAGGAAGCATATGATAGACAGAAGAGCTATGTTGATTCACATAGGATTGATCACAGTTATGAGATAGGGGACCAAGTTTTTATTCGTATCTAGCCCAACAAAAGCACAATCTGGTTTGGGAAGGGGACGAAATTGTCACCTCGGTTCGTAGGACCTTTTAGGATCAAAGAGAATATTGTACCAGTTGCTTATCGTCTTATACTGCCACCCCATTTGCATAAAACTCATGATGTTTTTCATGTATCTGTTTTACGACATTATGTTGCTGATGAATCTGACAAACTGGATTGGCAGGATTTGCAGGTCTCGAACATGGGAACCGTAATGGTAGAACCATTATGCATATTGGACTGAAGGGTTCGACAGCTTAGACATTGGACAGTGGACCAAGTTAAGGTCTAGTGGGACAAGTATAGCCCAGGATCTACTACCTAGGAGGATGCAAAGACCATGCGTCATGACTACCCCTCACTTTTTGAGCATCTGTGATGCCTATTTTGACTTAGATAGCTACCTATGTTAAGGTTCTATTTTGTAGTTCCATGTTATTTATTTATGAACATTATGTAATATTGATGCATTTGGTTTGACACATAAAACTAGTTATATGAATCAGTCGAGAAATTTGATATTGATGATAGAAATGGTTGATGCATCGACTACATGTATGACTCACTTAGTGATGGATTATCTAGTGCATAACTTATCAAAATTATTTTGTTCATATATAGCTCAAGTGGATATGATTTATTTAAATGAACGAATTAGTGAGAATTCCTAGATTGACACATGGATACTAGACTTAATAATGTGATGATTATATGTCTTGTTGTTATATAAATGCATGAATGAGAGCTAACCCACAGGGGAAAAAGAACTATATGATAGCCAAGAGGGAAGGACGAGACATCTAATGAGGAAGGTATAATGTACATTATTTTACTGCATTTGGTAATCTACTTGATAGGCACTCTTATGACACGAGTAAAATGCAAATGACAGATGGCAAGACGACCTGACTGGATTATTTGATGACAAGTCCAACCGTGTTTTGCAGAAGGGGTGGAGGCATTTCCCATCGTGTATCCTCCAAAACCTAGAATCGTGGGAAGGCAGTGGTGGACAAACTCCCCTTGATGTGTGATGACGATTTCCAGTTGCTTGTTGGGGAAGTTAGGTTGATGTATACGACGCTTCCACCATGTCAGTTTTATTAGTGGTTAGTATGGTCATTGCCACTAATAAAGTAGCAGAGGACGGATAGGTGGGAATGGAAGTAGGCCAGGATGGATAGGAGGATATAGATCAGTTGGAGACTCTTGATGGGAAGTAATGTCATTATCTGACTTATCAAATTTTATTGCTATAACTCTCTCTAGTTTGCTATGCTTTCAAACTCCTTGCATCTTTTCATTCTAACTTCAGGACGAAGTTTTCTGAAGGAGGGGTGTATGTAATGCCCCACTTAAATCTTATCCTGCAAATTTTGTTAATGTTACATTATCTGAAAATATTGAGAAATATTGGTCTAATATAAAATTCATGATTTCCATTATTCAAATTCCCCACTTACCTTCTCAAATTGAATATTAGGTAGGACATGGTCTCCTTCCATGATTTCAAATAATATATGTAATTACATTTCACATTCCCCAATGTACCCTCACATTTACTTGGGAGAAGACATAGTCCTCTCCATTTATTTATCAATATATATATTCATTTCACATTCCCCAATGTACCCTCACATTTACTAGGGAGAAGACATAGTCCTCTCCATTTAATTATCAATATATATAAATATATATATTCATTTCACATCCCCCGATGCACCCTCACATTTACTAGGGTGAAGACATGGTCCTGTCCATGTAAGTACATCTCACATTCCCTAATGTACCCTCACATTTACTTGGGAGAAGAGATAGTCCTCTCCATTTAACTATCAATATATATATTCATCTCACATTCCCAAATGTACTTTTCATATTTACTTGGGAGAAGACATGGTCCTTTCCCATTCATATCACATTTCCAAATGTACTCCCAGCTTTACTTGGGAGAAGAGAAGTCAATTGTAAGGATGGATGAGAAATTAATGACATTAATGAGAGGTGGTTGAGATGGAGAACGAAAGGAGGGTATAAAAGGGGAAGGGGGAAGGGAGAAAAGGGGATGTTGGGTCTGGCTTATGATTGTGGGGGTTGGTTATGATTGTTTGGACATGTTGTGTTTTGGAGACCTTAGGAACCTGTGGAGGTTTCTTGGGTTGTTGAGAGGAGGGAAGTATTGTTATGTTGGTCTGAATAACTCATCCGAGACATGCACACACTACATCTGGTTGGACTTGGGCTCGAAGGGCTAGGGAACCTGTGGAGGTTTTCTGGGCTAGGGATTAATTCCTAGTTGGCTGGGAGGTAAATCTAGTTGGGTCTGTCAAGAGGAGCATTCAGCAGGAGTAGCAGGACAAAGGTATCTCCATCAGCCATCAGTACATGTATTCCTCCATAGATTACTCTCGTCAATTTTATTAGAATGAAATATTCACCTTAAGTTATGCTGATTAGAATGTAAATGATAAATTTTTATCGGTTTAAAAGTCATGTAAATAAGTGAGTTATTGCCTCGTATTGAATTTAGTTTCAAAAGAAATTAGATCTATTAGAAAACCCTAGGGTAGGTCTCTTACACTGAGTCTAATGGTACAAGCTTGACTTGAGCTAAGCTCTAGAGGGACTTCCAGCTTCTACAAGAAATGAACTATGCTAGAATACCATTCACATGTGGCTAGATTTTCAACCAAGGATTGATTCTACTTTTGCTCTTTTGATGCTCCCTCTGTCTGCTCATCATCTGAATTTAGACCCATGTAATTTAAGTCTAACAAGCTACAATTTTCTTCAACCATGAGCTTAGACAAGCCCTGGCCTTTGACAAGCTTAGTGGGCTTCACCTCTATGTCAAATTCTATGAATTTTGCAATCCATTTTTCCCTTCTTCCGTCAATATCTGGCTGGGTTAAGACATCCTTTACCGGGCTGAAGGTACATATGCAACTATTTTGGAATGCAGAATATAAATTCAAAATGCCTTTAAAGATTTTATGAGAGCATAATATTGCTTTTCAAGAAGGTCATACCTTAGTTCAACATCCCTTAGAGTTTTTCTGAGAAAGGCCACGGGATGTTCCATGCCTTCATCATTTTTTTGCAATAGAACTACTGCAAGTGTATCATAAGAGGCAAAAGAGAAGATACAAAACTTCTTAGTGTAATCTGGGCTGATTAGAGTGGGAGCTTCCATGATAGCTTGCTTGATGGCTTCAAAAGAGCTTCTTGAAGCATCTGTCCATTTTATTTCTGCTCCTTTCTTCAGCATGGAAGTGATGTGCTTTACAAGCTCTACAAAGTTTGGAATGAACCTCCTTACGAAGTTAATCTTACCCAAGAAGGATTGAATGTCCCTTTTTGACCTTGGGATGGACAATGTTTGAATGGATTGAACCCTGGCTGGATCAATTTTCACACCTTCAGCAGATACAATATGTCCCAAAAGTTTGCCTTCTTCTAGAGCAAACTATGACTTCTTTGGGTTGATTGGAATTCCAAACTATCTGCACTTTAGGAAGACCTTCTTCAAATGTTGTAAATGGTCTTTATGGCTACTGGAGAAGACTGTTATCATCCAAATAAATAAGGACAAATTTGTCCTTCTCTCCCACGAAGGCTATGTCCATGGCCCTCTGAAAGGTAGCGCCAGCATTCATTAGTCCGAAAAGCATCTTGGAGTACATGAAAGTGCCCCAAGGAGTAATGAAGGCAGTATTTTCCTAATCTTCAAGGTGTACATCAATCTGATTGTAACCTGAAAATCCATCTAAGAAAGACATGACTCTAGCCCTTGAAACTCTTTGCAGCAAGTGTTCCATCTTAGGCAGGGGATAGTTATCTTTTTTAGAGCACTTTTTCAGATTTCTAAAGTCAACACAAACCCTGATTTCTCCATTTTTCTTTCTTACTACCACAAGGTTGGCTATCCATTTTGAATACCTTAAGGGCACTATAATTTTGGCATTCAATAGCTTCTTGATCTCTTTCTCAATCAAAGGCAATAAGAGAGGTTTGATAGGTCTTAGCTTCTGCTTAAAAGGGGTGGAATTCTTTTCCAATGGGATCTTATGTTCAATGATGTCTGCATCATAGGTTTTAATATCACTATATTCCCAGGCAAAAATTTCAGTGAATTGCCTCATAAGGGTGCAATACTCAGAATTCTGGGCAGAGGATAAATGAGAGGACGGATTAATGAATTTCAGGCGGGCTGGGCTCCCTATATTATGTTTACGAACAACGGATTCATTTTCTATTTTGGCGGGCTTATATGGCACATCCTTTTGGTCGAAAAGCTTCTCTAGAGGCACCAATCCTTTTGGTATGTGATTACTAGGTAGCTAGACGATGTTTTCTCGACCGATCTCATTTTTTAGCTTGGATTGGCTGCCTTCTTCTTGGGTTTCATTTTCTTGGTCGATGTGTGTTTCAGCGAATTCCTCCATGAATTGCAAAAACCTGTTAATTTCCTCATCGTCTTCAAAAATTTTCCAATATTTGACATTGTCAGGCAGAGACGATCTATATTTTACCTGAACTTCATACGTTAATTTAGGAGGAAAGGGAGGAATAAACGTGCTAGCATACACAGCAAGGGAGTCGACAAGATGATTCTTCATTCTTGGAATGTAAGAAATGTCGAAATTATCAAAAGAGTCCCTGAGCCTCCATACCTCATCTCTGTAAGCCTTTAGCCTGGGATGCTTTGCTTGGAATGTCTTGTTCACCTACTAAATAATGAGGTATGCATCTCCAAACACTCTCAGATCTTTGATGCCCATTTCTTTAGCAGCGCTTAAGCCCAGAATTAGAGCTTCGTATTCTGCGATGTTGTTGGTGACCTAAAATATTAATTTGAAAGATAAATGGATGTATTCCTGTGTTGGGGACACAAGGACCACACCTGCCCCTGCAACTTCTTTAGAGCAAGCCCCATCAAAAAAACATATCCTAAATCTGTGGGTTTTCTTCCTTCACAATCTGGCAAACGGGTTTCCTAAGCTGCGTGGAGGCCAACTGAGATTCTTTAATATGAAGGATACAAGCTCCAAAACTAGTGTTGATAGCATTTATAGGATGATTTGTGGGATTCTTTTCATCGTTGATTATGTAAGCCAACTGTGCCTCTCTATATAATCTCTTGCTCTCACCTCCAAAAACTGGGACAATAGCATAGGATAGATCATTTTTTAATGATCCACCTAATCTCTTGATCCAACCTCTGGAAAGTAACATGCCAAACTTGGGAGGTAAATCTGCTACCAAAATGTCCATCATCATGCTTTTCATAAGCAGTTGAGACAAAGTGATGGCTAGGTCCTTGATTAACCCTAGACATTTCACTTTTATAGAGTCAAAAGAAAACAGGTCATGATAAGGCTTAGTGATGTCAAGACCCAACTCATCCATGACAGCCTTAGGCATTAGATTATGGCTGGCTCTAGTGTCCAAAAGGCAGTTGTGAAGGATTTTATCATGAATAGTCAGAGAGACATAGAATGATGGGGATTTGTCTTCATAGTTTTCAATCATTGGGCTGAGGATAAAAACTGGCTTGTCATCTTGCAGATTTACATAGTCAGTGGAGGCTTGGATGGCTTTAGGTTCAAGGACCTCGAGGATGGATCTTTTGAAGGACTCATTCTTCACTAGTTCAATCATAGGCATGGGTATTCTTAGCTTCTGAATTTTTGATTGAAAACTAATATGAGAAGGGGACTTGTCGAGGCCTCTTACCTCATGAGCTGGAGCTTTGAGGATGATGGGATCGACTACCAGTTGTTTTTTCTCATTAGCTTGTGGTACTGTAGGGACAAAAACTCTTTGAACATGAGTTCCCTTGGCATTATTTATCTTTGACCTTAAATTATATCTTTGTTGATCTACAACTTGTAGAATAGCTTCACCATCCCATTCCTGGCTGATCTAGTCATTGCATAATGACTTTTCATATGCAGCCAGGGTAGAAAAGGAAGCATTGCCTTTGTCTTCTAGACAATGGATCTCATCATCTTCTTCGAACTACTCTTCTTCCATGACTGTATTTTGAAAAGGAGCCTTCACCCTTTGGTCTTCATTTGCATTTTTGTTTCTTTGCAAAATCTGCAACTGCTCATTCATTCTTCTATATGGATTTGGATTTGGATTTCTTGGGGCAAAGGTATTAGTCATTCTTCCTTTCCCTGGTTTCTGCTCAACCTTCAATTTAGAGATTTCAGAGGCTAATGACTCGATCATTTTGGTCATTTTATCTATCTTAGGATCAAAGGATGATGAAGACTCGCCCCTATGTCTTCTTTTACCAACATTTCCCTTGAGTTTCTCTGCAACCATGATGTTTGATTCCACTTCCAAGGCTGCATCTTGCATGCCAGCCAAAGTAGCACATTGCCTCTCTCTCAACAGTAAGTAGAAGTCAGAATCAAAAGAACTGGCATAGGTGAGTTTAGCAGAGGCAGTAGTGGGTTTTACTTCAGCTAGAATCTTTTTGTACATACGGTTAAACATTTTATTGAAATCTGATAGCAACTCACCATTTTCTCTCTTTAAGTTGCCAAACTCAGTGTGGTAGTAGAGGAGGTCCTTTTTATCCCCCTAATGCTTTAGGAATGCATCATCTAAAGCTTCAATATCTACTATAGATCTGGGGGTTAGTTCTCTGAACCATTTTCTAGCCTCTCCATCTAAGCTTTGGACAAAGAATCTCATCCACACATCATCTTCACTAATGTCCAGATTATCGGCATAGCTATAGAATGACTCAAGATGTTCTTCAACAGTAACTCCTTAAGTGCCAATGAACTTAGGCCTATATTTATGATATTCTCCAGTAGGCATGGCATTCAAAGAAGTGGGGAGTATTAGAGTTCCATACCTAACAGCTATGATTCTTTCCATTTTGGTAGGTGCTTGTGGACCTGCCATAGCTGTGGTAGCTAAAAGAGTACTGGCAGTCTGAATGATAGAGGACTGAGGAGTGACTGACAGGATTAAAGGAGTATGATGGATAGGAGGTGAGGTTTCCTTTAGGCTTAAAGCAAAAGGGGAACCTAGAGAATAAGGAGCTTTATGAATCTCTGAGAGTTTTTCTTCACTGGCAGTATTAGATGCTATACTCTCAACATGTATTTGTTCTATTACAAGCCTTTCTTGTAGATATATTAGAAGCCTTTCTTGTAGATATATAGGAGATTGTTTAGGCTTACCTGAACCTAATGCTCCTTTCTGCAATACCTTTCTCTCTTTGATGATTTTTTTAGGATCAGGTATTGGGTTAGCATGTAGCTTTTGAGGATTTCTCCGAGTATGCCTCACAAACTGAGCTAGAACTATGAAGTGGAGTCACCAAGAGGTTCGGCCTCCAATAGAGTCGCTAGATAGATGATTACAACCAAAAATGTTCCCATACTTTGTCTATCATCAAAGTTGGATCTGTGTCATTTCCCAAGGAAGCCAAGCTTCAGTTTCCTTTCCCCAGCAACGGTGCCAATTATATTATCACTCCAGGAAATTCTCCAAGATTGCAGCTCAAAGATGTCTGGTAACATATAATCTTCAGTATTGTTCTCTGAACTACTGGAATGGATGATGGTTTGGATCAAGTCAGATAACCATTTCATCTCTATTCTCACTCAAGACATGCATGAACACCCCCAACAACATAAGGCTTTAGACCACTAATGCTCAATAGTTTGTAGATTTAATGGATAGATGGAGAATACTGACTATACCAGCATATTGCATACATGAACATATGTGAATGGCTAGCTACAGGCAGCAAATGAGCTTACTGACTGTACTGGTAGATGCATATATAAATAACACATATAAATGGCTAGCTACAGGCAGCAAAGAAGCTTACAACTCTAACATATCAAAGCAGAGATAAGATGACAGTTATCTGGCCTCAGACACACAAAAAAATGAAAAAAATGTTCAAGTGCAAGCATAGAACAACAAAGAGAATGGACATTGAACATATAATGGCAAAAGAAGCTTATATTGTTGGAATGAATATGAGAAGCTTGAATGAACAGAGGAGCAATGATCTCCAAAAGTTGAACCTCTATTACATCTTACTAACAGTTATTTATAGCCAGTTCACAATGATCTTGAGCCTTTTGAGGCTTCAGGGATCTTAATCTATCCCTCTGTTTCTTCAACTGATTGATTCCCTCAATGCAAGCATGGCTCGGTGGTTTTCCTCTTCTGACAAAGGAATAACCGCATTAAGATATTTTGGGTAGTTGCTACGCTGTCTAGGCTGATGATGCTTCCTGATCTTGTTTGATTTGGTGGTGTGGCATTGTTGTGGCTCCCTGACTGCTTTATCATTGATTCGGCCCCTGTCCCTGTCTCCCAGCCTCTATGGGGTAGTGGAAAGGATCTGCGTGCCTTTGTTTTCTCTTTCAATTGCAAACTGTGATTGTTTTTGTTATCAACCAAAAGCACAACCATACTACAAAATCCCACCATTCCTTGTCCTTTTTGAACTTCAAAAAATCCTCAAAGATGGTTCATATCCTCTCAGGTCCACCCCTGTTGCTATCGCAAGTCGCAAAGAAGCTTGCCCTGTGCATTTTCCTTGCATTATGAAATATGCATAAAAAACTTAAAAACCGAGAAAAATCGGCCTTTTCGAACTTCAAAAATTATTAATTTCCCTTCTCGGACCCTTTCGGGTCTGGGCTTCATTGCAATCGCTGTCGGCCAATGCTCCCTTCGTATTTTCATTATACAACGATAATTCATGAAATACATTAAAAATGGGACTTCCGCGGATTTGAAAATATATCCATTCTGCTTCCCGAAACCCTTTTAGGTTCAGGTTATATCGCATCGACGTTGTTCCCCATTCCCTTTGCATTTTGTTATAAATAAAAACACTTTAAAATGGCCTTGGCGCGGACTTCAGAAGTTATCAACTATCGCATATAATTACATCGGGTCTGGCCCATTGGGTTGCACCATATGCATATGTTAAAACCCCGCCCCTTTGGTTTCCGCCGATGTGATATTGCAATGTGATCTGATCGCAATTGCATATTGCTATATGTAAAGGTTGTGCCCCTTGGTCTCCTCGATCTGCGATCCGCCGATGTGATTTGGGCCATCGATCCGTGTGTGTGATCAACAATCCTCGTTTAATCACCGATCACCATTGCCATCACCCCATGGTTTATGCCAATTTGCCTTCGCCATTGTGACTCGCCGATTCGATCATCGGTGATCACTGATTGGCGGTGTCTAGTGCTGATTGCCATTGGTCACCTGTGCCAATTAGATCCACCGATGCAATTCGCCGATTAGATGTGGGCCATTGATTGGCTAGATCTAACGGCTGTTGTACAACCACTGTTTAAGCCTGCGCCTGTGGGTTTTTTTTCATGGTTTTAGAGTGATGTAGGCCTCCCGATAGTGTATTTTCACCCTTCTAAGGGCTTTCCTCTTACGCGGATTTTGATCGATGGATGACTTCAAGAACTTACGAGGACTCGAAGAGCATTAATGGATCCATTGGCATGATTTTTAAGCACACTTAGAGACTTTGGGGCATTTTTGGATCCATTTTTGGGTTGTTTGCCTCCAAGGCTAACACACACTATAGAGTCTTAGGTTTAATGCTTTGAATGCCCATAATCTTGAAACTAACTCCATTTCTTATCAATTATATGTTCGAACAAGTCTATCCATTGGTAATTAACATGTTAAATCCTACTTTAACTTGTTACATCATCATTCATTTTTCAAACATCCATCTATCATTTCCTTGTTCCAGATATCATTGGTATTGTCTATAGCATATTGTAACCAATGGATTTTCTACTAGTAATACCTTCTTTAAAGCATGTAGTATATTATCTCTTTTAGGCTTGGAAATGTGCCTTACCTATCCTACTAATGAATTCATTAGTTAATGGGCCACCTCAACCCATTTGTAACATATGAGATTCCTCATTGAACACTCCATTAGGAACAATGTTCATGAAATTTATAAGGATTCTAGAGGATTCCCTTTCTTAAGTTTTGAAATTTTTTAATATGTTATACGGGGACATGTCTATCTAAAAGCCACCAAATTTAGACAAGAGTGACAACAAATAGGAATCATTTTACATATATCATTGAAGCAAAATGAACCAATGTTTACTTAGATGTGGGATAGGGAAATGACCATACTACATATAACCCCACAAAATGGAGGGTCTAACCTATCAATCTCCTCAACCATAGGGAGTGAGGTGTATAAATTTGCTTGCTTAAAACAATAGGGAGAGGTTCCTTATATTCTTTAGTTGGACATATTGTTCCACCCTACATAGCTCAATGTATCTTATAGGATGGGATTATTGGGTTCTTTGGACTCTTCTTCCATAGATGTTCATATTTCCTTCAACTTCTTCTATTTTAGTCTTGATATTTTACGATCCATATACAATGTTCCTCATATTATTCATGTCAACGATAGATCACATTAGTTAAGTCACAAACAGAAATTAGATGCTTCAAAAATGGCCATGTCTATCAAAAGAAATAAGATTTTCATTCCATGTTTAAATAGTTTTGTGTTTAATATCCATGGTTAAACCTACTCTTGTAATGAAAACATATTAAACTTTTCACATACTCAGACCCATATTTTAGCCTAATTTTTATTAAAACATTGGATAGGATCAAAGATCAACCTAGTTTCATTTACAAGTCACTCATGCAAAGATTAGTTTCACTAATATGTGAATTGGATAAGATTGAGCATCCAATTGTAAGTTGGGGCCAATTGTGTTATTCTCATGGGGAAAGGATGTAGGAGTGTTGGATTGGAGAGGTTTATTCTCCCCTTATATTTTACTTGAACTCTTACACATTCGCATGGACATTTTGGTATTCTTTCGCCACAAATACAATGAAAGGTTTATTCTCCCATTATCTTTTACTTGAACTCTCACACATTTGCATGGACTTTCTTGTTTTCTTTCACCACAAATACAAGCAAAGGTTTATTCTCCCAATGGTGTGATGGTTTAAGTGAGGTGGGGATAGGGAGTCGCATTACAAGTGGGTACCTAAAGTTAGAAAAGTTGGTTCTCACGAATCTAGACAACTTAGAGAGTGTGGGTGAACCATCAAACACGAGACTGTGGGATGAAAGAACGCTACGCCACCTCCGAGTCCTCAGCATATATGGGTGTCCACTTTGGAAAAGATACCCATTGAAATGAAAATGTTGCAAAATTTATGTGTGTTAAATGGTGAGCAAAAGTGGTGTGAAAGCTTGACATGGGAAGATGATAACAAGAAATTCTAACTTCATTTTTTTTTATATTTTTGTAAAAGGAAAAGTGTTGTTTTTAAACCAGCATAGATCCATCTTAAGCACATATCTAACACAGGTCGAGAAAGATCAAATTTCTTCATGTGAAATCTTTTTAGAGTGCAAGATACAATATGTTATTTATGGTTAAATTGCATTTTTTGAATGCATTATATTTATTTAATTATATATATATATATATATATATATATATATAATAATATGAGACTAAATAAAAGTTTTAGCCATTTAAAATTATTTTTTTCATGATATATACATAAAAAAAATAAATAAATGATATTTAAATATAAACATAATTTACAATTAAAATATTTTTCATCACATATACATCGAGAACATTTTTTCACGCAAATTAAAATGATTTTTTATTATTAATATATTTTTAAGCATATGTCAATATTAATACTTATTTAAATATTTTATTGATAACCTACATTGAATATTTTTTATATACAACATAACATGTTTTATTTTAACAATATGTTTTCTACATATAGATATATATGAAGTAGATATGACATAATTTAGTTAACATATATCTTCAAATAGTTTATTTAAATCTCTTGTTGAAATATTTTTGAAAAATATAAAATTTAAACATCTTACTCATACATTTTTTAACTTCTATTTTATTATTATTATTATAGGCAACATTATTTTTTTATTTAGAACATAATTTTATTTTTTATTTTTATTTTAAAGGGAACAGATGGATGGACATACTTACACATCCCCTCATATTGGGTTGTAGAATGACCCTCTTGGCTCAAAAATTATGTTTGTAGAATATGCTTATGATTAGTGAAGTGAATAGAAATGAATAGGTTTAGCTGATTTATTCTTAATTTTTATTAAAATTCTTACTCAAAATAACTCGTAAATTTACATCTATGAATTTAGATAGAATTTATAAATTAAATCAAGAAATATATAAAAATATAATTGAAAAGTTGTTTTTTATATTTATATTTAGAATTTTTATTTTTAATACTTTACAATTTTATTATCTTTATTAACTTCGCATGCAAAAATATTTTAAATATTATATGTTGAATAAGAATATTATATTGAAATTAAAATTTTAATTCCAATAATATAAAATTTTAAAAATCAAAATTAATTAAATTGATTGTGTTTTATACATTTTTAAATTACCCTAAAAAATAGTTTAATATTATTGTACTTTGATATGACATTAAATAATATTGGTATCATTGCGAGTTAAGTATTTAATAATATTTATTTTCTTAATTATGGGAGGAATTCAAAGAGGAGTGATTTTATTCAACTTATTTCCCTTATACACTACCCACATATAACAATATACATTTCTCTTTTTCTTTTTTTGGTTAAGTTGGATTAATTTTATACTATACAAACAAATAGTACATGCATATGCGATTAAGTTTTCCAGAATGGAAATGAGACTTCAGCCAACAATCCAACCAAATAAATAAATAGACAAATAAGTTTTGAAAATGTATCTTAGCAAACCCAACTATGCCATATAGAGAGCTAAACTGACATCAAATATGTTAAATTACAATTACTTAATTACTATAATTGTAAAGGTAATTTAAAAGGAGACATACTAACATATTAAAATCAAGAGGGAATATGAGTAGGATCTAATTAAGGGGAGGCCTATTGTCCTTTTCCATTGTATGGATTTCAATCCTTCATCTCATCCTTTACAAGGAAAAGATTGGAGCTAGTTCTCGTGGAGGTAGATATACTTAGAAGCTCCACAATTTCCTCCCCTTTATCAAATCTGTCATCATAAAATTTGATGGTGAGACCATAGATAACCCAAAAAATGGTGAATTTGGCATCCAATATTTGAAATTTATCATTTAGGTCGATACATTTTTTTCTTTTCTAGAGAAATGACGACTAAAATGTCGACCAATCAATAAAGCTCCAACAATCTAAAGACCTTTCTATCCCGAGATTGGGAGAACTCAATATCTTCAATCTAGTTGTGAAACTCATCTTTAGTTTGTTGGGATAGGGTTTGTTAATATATTTACTAGATAGAATTAATTTGGGATTCAATTTCATCTTGAATCTTATAATATGGGTTTTATTGGAAGCACTACTTGACTTGTCTTATATCTCTCTAAACCCTAGTTCCTTAAGGGTGCAAGGAGGTGTTGCTATGCAATTACCTATGCCCCCTAATAATTTGGTATATACCCATATTACCTGACTTGGGAACCTCTAAGGAAATGTAACAATGGAAGACTTGATAAAATAATGAACTACACACATCACTCAAATTGAACACTCAAAAAGCTCATTCTTGCCATAGGAACCCATAAACTCATGAAGCAAGGGGGTAGTATAAGTACCACTCAGAGATAATTCCCAAAGACTAGGGGTAGGCACCCTCACATGGAAAATAAAAAGATCAATCGATCCCACAATACTTCTATTTCCTTAAACAAGTGAGCACATACAAACAAACACCAACTACCCATAAAATGGTAAAGATAGAGGCCGAAGAGTGTAGGTGGGTAGTTGGATAAACCACAAGAATGAAAACTAGAGGAATTAGATCATAACTATTATTTGAAGAAAACATGTGTTTGGAACAGACCCTACTTAACCAAGCTTGCTCATTCCCTTACACAATTTTAGCTATACAAGCCCTTCCAAAACCAAATGACAACATAATCTAACATGTTATGGCACCATGAATGTTTTCGAGTGTTGGATGACCATTTCCAAAATATCCATAATCTACCATGGATATTCCACAAGAATAATTTGTTATAATGGATCTAATAAAAAAAATTGAAATCTTTATTGTCAAAATTTTCCTTAGATTTCAAATTCTTTAGTTAGTTTATTTTTTGCTTAATTAATTGTTAGTTTAAATGTGAGAAATAGAAAAAGAAATAAATACACACACCATCCATAACGAACATAAATATTTGTCAAGAGAAAACCTTATAAGAGAAAACAAAGCTGTAAGTTGAGGTTTCTCTACTCTCTTTTCTTTGGTATGGAAAATGTCCAAGTACAAAGAAATAAGTACTCCTTATAGAGTTACGTGGTACTTGTGGCTTATATGGCTACTACAAAATATTAAATCCCTCTATCTTGATATATAACCTCCCACTCCAATTTTCATTGTTAAACCACGGAACAAAATACAATAGCATAGAATGGAACAACTCCTCCTCCTAGGGGCCTAGTATATAACATAACTCGATAGCCAACTAGGGGTAATATTTGACTCCCTCAACTAGAGTTACAATTTTGGACCTTCTAGAGTTTTCTTGAAACTCCACACATGCCTAGCTTCATATGCATGAGTTGTAGGGGTTAATGTGGCATCCGTTGTACCATGGGGATCAATATGGTATGTCAACTTGCATGACACATAACTTTTGCATACAAACTTTAATTGATGTAATTCTTTCACTCTTGGGAAGGTATATAAGTGTACAATAATTCCAAGGGCCTAGCATAAGTGATAACTTTTTTACCGCAAGAAACATCATTTAATGCCTCAAAATGGCTCTTGAATATTTAAGACCATAATTCTCAAAATTGGGACCTATCAGTAAAAATAAACTTGGAAGCTTTTTCCTCCAACTTTTCACCTCTGAAAGCATCGAGATAGAAGGAAAATAATATAATGATCATATTTGAATCACTAAACCTCCTCCCAACATCATTTCACGTAGATTCGAGTTATGCCCCACATTCTCTACCATGAGGACTAATCCACGAATGTGGGTACTAACACAGGCCACCTCCATGCACTATACTCTTTCTTGAGCATGACACATAGCTTGCTCAACTTCCAACTTCCAGGGCCTTTTATAACACTTTTTCCAAGGGATATACAACCCTCATTTAATTAGTTATATATTTTCAATGTATTTATGAGTATTTAGCTATTAAAAAAATATACCTACTAATTTATATTATTTGTGAACTAGAGGAATCGGAAACTAAGTCAGTCTCGTACTTAGAATAGCATTAAATATAAAATATCGCAACTCCAAAAATCCAAAAAATTCCAACAATTTTAAACCATGACATTAAAGATAAAATTTCACGACTATAAAAAAATCCTAAAATTACATGCTCAGTGTTGGAATTAAAATCAATTATCATGACTAAAAAAACCTTAAAAATGAATACCTAAATCAAAGAGTCATTATACCAAGAGTAATTATTTTTTAAATGTTGAAAGTATAACTCTTTTAAAATCTTGGCCTAAGACAACTTAATAGATTGCAATGAATACTTGAAAATTAACCATCAAATTTACATGCACTAGGGGTAGACTTGATCCATTGCAATGAAAACATAGAAAATCAACCATCAAATTGACATAGTGGGGGTGGACTTGATCCATTGTAACAAAAAATTAAAAATCAACTATCAAATTGGTACATAGTGAAGTTGAGTTGTTTTCCAAGCATCAAAACAACCTTTGTAGCTAAAAAAATTGGTTAAAATAAAATAAAAAGATAAATAAATAAAAATTAAAAAACAAAACAAAAAAAAAAGTTAAAAAAAAATAAAATAAAAATTGAAACATCAACCCAAAAATTAAAAAAGATAAAACTAAAAATAAAGTATGAAAAATAAAACTTAACATTAAAAAATAAACATAAAAATTAACCAAAAATAACTCATAAAAGAGAAAAAATAAAACATCAAAGGAAAAATAAAGTACAAATATACAAATTAATAATATACATAAGTTCTAAAATAAAAAATAATAATAAAAAAAAATAATGCATGCATAAAAAAAAAAAATAATTTAAATACTAAAAGAAATTAAGCAAGCCCCCACTCAGATCACACCAAAAGTTTGCCTTTGCTTCTATAGTCGCGGGGGGGTTTGATCCTAGAATCTTCTCATTATCCAGCATATTGTTGTGCATGAGGGTCAATTCGAGAACAACCAAGCCATCCTCAGGCTAAAGGGTTCGCGCAATGGAGCCCCTATTATATCTAAATATATATATATTATATATATATATAATATATAATAATAAATATATATAAATATTATATTTTATTAATTTGTGTTTTAATTTGTTTTATATTATTTTTTGTTAATTTGATTTAAAAAAAAAAAATTGTGCAATATTTTTTTTAATACATAGACGTTTTGTTTCTTTCCAGCCTCACTCGAAATAGATTTGTTGGATAAAATAAAAATGCAAAAATAATTTACAAAATGCCACAATTTTCTTAAAACTGTGAATTGAAAAGACCAATATACCCAAAAGACTCATAAGATAAAAACACAATCCGCAAACATTAGTGAACAGGAGGATGACCTAGATCATTACCCAAAATATGTGAACACCTGAATTCCCCATGAACGTGGAATTCTACTTATGCTAGCCACCCCTCTAGGTGCTTCATAGGCTTAGCTAGTCACCTTTGCCCTCTGCGGGGTGATGTTAGGCAATCATGCATATTGCATTGATTGTGTTGCATATTGTTCATGAAATTTATTATTTCATTATGGTCATCGTGCCTTTTTTGATTCAATTATTCCATAAGCATGGTGACTTTTTGAAATTGTGCTTCGAAGGTGTGTGAGGATGTAGGAAGAAGAACATGACTAGGTGCCTAATCAAGGTTAGGGGCCACCCCGTCATCAAGTTCTACATATCAGACCTCATCTCCCTCCATAGTCGTTGCTTCTCTTTTATGATCCATGCCCTATCTTCATGCTCCTATCCCTCTCCTTATTCTTCCCCTTCTGTCTAATCATCTTCATTATCCCTCCAAACTACTATTCCTCATGCCAAACCTCCTCCAATGCACCACAGGCCCAAAAATCCACCAACCCTCAACATCCTATTGCATAATTCCAAAACTTTGAAAGTTTCTCCTCTTTAGTAGGTGGCCTCCTCTGACAAGGTTCGTCCCCATACCTCACTACATTAGTATTAGTGGAAGATTGTAATAAGACTCCTCTAACAATTTTTCCAATGTCAACAACTTCACTCCTAAAACAATATTAGGTTCTCGGAGCCCTAAAGACACCTCACTGGTGTCAAATTGCTATAACCAAAGTTGAAGTCCTTTTTCTCCCATCCAATTCTATGTGAATCCTCTCCCATAAACAACCATTGAATAAATATGATCCATTAGAAGAAATTTGGGAGCTCCATACTAGCTATCTCACCCCCCTTTATCACTCAACTCGACTAAATGACCTCAAAGTCCCAGCCTAGCCTCCCACTCCAAGATCTCAAACCCCAAATTCCATAAAAAATAAACTAACTCACAAACATTACTACAATGGACTTGACCTACTCATAAGCCCAAGCTACCCTTAGCCCGAAATTATAAAGCCTAGAGACTAGCTTGACTATTAAACACCTCTTTCTAGATACAACACAAAATCACACTATATAGGCTTAGGTTTAATGCTTTGAATGCCCATAATATTGAAACCAACTCCATTTCTCATTAATTATATGTTTGAACAAGTCTATCCATTGGTAATTAACATGCTAAATCCTACCTAGACTTGTTACATCATCATTCATTTTTCAAACATCCATCTATCATTTCTGTGTTCCAAATATCATTGGTATTGTCTATAGCATATTGTAACCAATGGATTTACTACTAGTAATACCTTCTTCAATGCATGTATTCTATTATCTCTTTCAAGCTTGGAAATGTGTCTTCTCTATCCTACTAATGAATCCATTAGTTAATGGGCCACCTCAACCTATTTGTAACATATGAAATTCCTCATTGAACACTCCGTTAGGAACAATGTTCATGAAATTTATAGGGATTTTAGAGCATTCCCTTGCTTAAGTTTGGAAATTTTGTAATATATTATATGGTGATATGTCTATATAAAAGCCACCAAATTTAGACAAGAGCGACAACAAATAGGAATCATTTTATGTATATCATTGAAGCAAAATCAACTAATGTTTACGTAGATGTGGGATAGGGAAATGACCACACTGCATATAACCCCACAAAATGGAGGGTCTAACCTATCAATATCCTCAACAATAGGGAGTGAGGTTTATAAATTCGCTTGCTTAAAACAATAGGGAGAGGTTCCTTATATTCTTTAGTTGAACATATTCTTCCAACCTACATAGCTCAATGTATCTTATAGGATGGGATTATTGAGTCCTTTGGACTCTTCTTCCATAGATGTTCATTTTTCCTTCAACTTCTTCTATTTTAGTCTTGATATTTTAGGATCCATATAGAATGTTGCTCATATTATTCATGTCAACAATAGATCGCAATAGTTAAGTCACAAACATAAATTAGATGCTTCAAAAATGGCCATGTCTATCAAAAGAAATAAGATTTTCATTCCATGCTTAAATATTTTTGTGTTTAATATCCATGGTTAAACATAATCTTGTAATGAAATTGTCTTAAACTTTTCACATTCTCACACCCACATTTTAGCCTAATTTTTATTAAAACATTGGATAGGATCAAAGATCAACCTAGTTTCATTTACAACTCACTCATGCAAAGTTTAGTTTAACTAAAATATGAATTGGATAATATTAGGCATCCAATTTTAAGTTGGGGCCAATTTCTTTATTCTCATGAGGAAAAGGAGTAGGAATGTTGGATTTGTGTAAAGTTCTAATAGAAATAAAGACACTAAAATATGTATAAAAGATGAAACTAACCCAAAAATGGGTCAATTATTTTTGAATTAACTCTTTTGAGATATCATCATCAGAGTTGCTACTTTTCTTCAATCAAATGAATGATGTACAAAATAGAAGCCACAAGACAATAATTTGAGCCTTCCTTGCAACTCACCATCTTCCACACATACATATTCATTGTTGACATAACATATAATCCTACCATAAAAAAAGACAAACTTACTTAAATATTTATAGGTAATTTAAGAAACTCATTGTCTAGAATGTTGAAAATGTAACTATGCTTGTCTTCATAATTTTTATTATATATATATATATATAATATATATATAATTATATGATAAGTGAAAAAGAAGAAAAATAAATTTATTTTTGAAGCATGGGTTTAATGCTCTTTTTATTTGTCAAATAGGTCAAGAATGTTCTTCATTCTTATAAGGTTTACTTGAGTCAAAATAGTCCTTATCATATGTATAAGACCCTTCTTGGGCATTTGTATCATGGAAGAAAATTTTATTTTTAGTCAAAGAAAGTAAAAAATGTTGGAATCATGATTGTCGTTACATCAAATAATGCACAACAACCACCTGCAAGACCCAAAAATGGGTGAGTGCAACCATAACCAATGATATAATTGTAAGGGACTATTGGGGTGGTGCCAAAACCTTGAATAAGATTGAAAGTTTCAATGAAAGCATCATAGGATGAAGAGTGTCCCCCCTTCACCATACCACAAATTTCTTTCACATGGAGTCCAAATCCTCAATAGACTTAAAACCCAGATTTGAAATGCCACCTACCATATGAAGCTTTCCACACAACTGAGATTTTCCAGGGGTATCATTCATGGAAAGAGGAGTGCCTTTGAGTGGCATTTGAATACAAGCCTAAGAATCCAAAATTATCATTATGATGTAGTTGGTTGACCAAGTCACCAATAGTATGGTGAGAATATTGTACAATGATTTTTCGTTTTTTGAATAGTCCCTAGTGAACCAACTACCAATTTCATTATCCAACACAAGAATCACTTCAACGTGTGTGTGTGGGCATCTATATATGTGTGTGTGTGTGTGTGTGTGTATGTATATTTATATGAAGTGATTCGTGTTCCACGAGCAATGGTCTCCAACCCAATATGGAAGAGATGTTGTAATGTTATGTTGTGAAAACATTTTCACATTGTCAAATTACATAATAAAAAATAAAATTAAAAAATGGAATAAATAATTAAAAAAAAATAATCGTATTTATTAATAATTAATAATTAAACCAACTTAGATCTATTTTAACTCTAGATCTATCAAGCATCTAGATGGAACAAAGTTACAAATTTGAAGGTGTAAGCCTCTTTTTGAGTGCAAAACTTGAGGAAAGGTTTGCACCTTGATAGAAATTTGATCCCTCTGGGACCACTTGATTAAATCTGGATGTTAAGATGAATCTAGGATTGACTTAGATATATATATTATATATATTATAATATATATATATATATACTATATTATATATTATTATATATATATATATATATTATATATATATATATATATATTCTTGTTTCAGTTGTTATCATCTTTTAAATTGATGTAACTTTTTTCGTGAATAAGTGAATTATTAAAATATCTATTAATCATTATTGACAAATTTTCTGTTTTTATGGCTCAACTTTATATTAGTGATGCAAAACAATACATAGAGTTTTCTTCTATGTTATGGGTTACCCTGTAGGGAAACTAACCCAAAAACATAGATTTAGTTGCTTCATATTACAAATGTTTTTCTTAATAAGTCTATCTGACATGAAAAAGAGATAACTAGAGCCAAAGCTACTATGTAGAGAATTTGCTTGTTCTATTCAGTAGAGCCAACTAGAGAGAATTGAAAATTTAATTGAGACATTACAGAGACTGATAAGTCAACCTGGGTCGATCAGGAGGCCACGGGTCCTAAGAAAGAAGCCATGAACCAAAGTTGCGAACCACGGGCTTACCAAACTAAGTAACTATGAGCCATGAACCACCATCCAGGTAGAGGCCACGAACTGCATACCTTGCAGAAGTTTCCAACAACAAACTGGTGAAAAGCCATGAGCCAGAATTCATCGAGGCACCCTTGGCCTTAGACCAAATACCACAAGGAGTGAAGCCCTAAGTCCCTAACCATGCAAAGCACTACTTGAAACGAGGTCCCAATTCACTTGTTGCACTTGATTGCCAACCCATTGAATTATTCCTTTGGCATCCTATCTGGAACTATGGTGGCTCGTGCTTTGGTTGACAAACATATACCACGTTGGTAGCCCATGCCTTATAATCACCCCACCGTACATAATTGTAAAACTTTTTGGATTGCAGGACTTTATGAACCCAAGTCCATCGATCTAAGCTTAATTTTGAGTGGGCCATTGAGAGTTTCACTACCAATTGAGAATGAAGGAATCCATGAATCGCCAACAAGAAGAAGGGGTTATAGAGACTAATATAGCCCTACCAAGTGTTGAATTGAGCTTGAAGATCTAGAATCAATGGATTATGATGAAGCAAAGGATTCTCTATGAAGGCTCCACCGTAATGGCGTAGATGGGGAGCCATTAGAGGGGCCATATCCATCTTGCAATCGAAGGACACCGAAGTTGGCCGATTATAAAGCCAACTGTAGCACTTATAAACTCTCTGAGAATGCCAAATTAGACCCAGAAGAAACCCAATTGAGGATTGCAAATGACAGAACCAAATTGAGGATTGCAATGATAGAAAGAGTATCAATGGCATAATTACTCTGCAACAACAAGACATAATTCAACTTTTCCCATGATGAATGTTCCTTGTGACATAATATCAGTAACTGAAATAGGTGGGAGGGAGGTGCCATGAAACCAATGTCACTTGGCATTATAAGGCACCACTGCAAACTATTATGAATTTCCATAATTTTCCTGCGAAAGAGACCAAAGGTTGTGTATGATGACCAAGGTGAGGTAGGAGTGGGCGTCATATCAAGATGAATGTTGTCATGCTGGTGGATTGAATAATTAGCCAAGTTGTTGATCCCATTTAACATTGATTACCTGCCAACAAGTGTCAGACTTAGGCACCCATATGGAGAGCTTTACTTTTTCTTTATATATAATTTTTATTATTTACATTTATTCTATTCTTTTATTCTTATAGTGGAATTTTTTAAATAAAATAAGCTAATTTAACAATATATATAATTATTTTTGATTTATTATTTATTTTCTAAATTGATTTTAAAACCAGTTATAATATTATAATATATATATATATAATATGATATATATATATATGATAAGCTTGGCAGATCCATCAATTTTCTATTATATATTAGGCAAATTTACACCACACAGATTGACCAGGTGGCCTCAACTTGCCTCGAGGAGAAAACCAACTCTGTTGGCCACTGGTCAGCGTTATACGCCATCTGAAAACAAAATTGCTTCAATCTTTCGAGCCAAGCTAGATAAGTCTTAATCTCATGTCCAGATACTACATAATTGTCAAAACTAACATATGCAACAAGAAACTTAAAATCTAACCGCATAAACAAAAACTAAGCATGAGGAATCTAGTCTTTCTGTTCTTTCTGCTCATCAGAGACAGAGGCTACAGGAGTAGGATCTTCAGCAATTTCCCCTAGCACTCCATACAACTCTAGGATGCAAGTGATGTGGTGGTCGATTCGATCAATCTTGATGTCATGTTTGTGCAACTGAAAGAGGATTTTTTCCATGTCCTTTTTATAGCTTGGCAGGCCCTGCACTGTTACCGCCATCCCCACAGAGATTTCTTCCATCGCTTTTCCAAGAAAACTTTTCGTTAAGAAATAAAAATAAAGGGTGTGTTTAAACTGAGTAATTCTACCACAGGTATTCCCTGGATCTGGGACCAGCGTCCTCCAATTGTCGATCTCTTCCTATGGTTCACTTTCCTGCTTAATCTCTGCTTCCCAGTCTTCAATCAACTTCTGAATTCCCGTGTCCGTCTCATCTCGGTATGCAGTTGTTGCCTCTACTATGAGGTGCTTGACAGTCTTGTGACCCCTGCAAGCTTCCGACGTGCTTGACACCTTGTCTGCCCGGTGGGTCGGGCCTCTCCTACCTCGACCGCGTCTTCTCGTTGCTCAAGCCATAATCTATGTAGTGGCGCCCTGTGGATAGTGAAACGAAGTTTGGTTCGTCAAACTTTGTGCATCATCCCATATTTGTTGTTCATATAGTGCCTCTCTTCCATACGTCACCACCTGAGAGTTAAGGTAGCCCAGAGCCCATAGGTGACCAAGGGGGGTTTCTGACTCGTCTCCCGGGGCTCCTCATAGTACCCCTCCCCCTTGCTATGGTTCAATTTCCAGTCATCCCGCTGCATCTAGAACCAAGCCCTCAGGCCCATCCAGAGCTTGGCACAACACTTGTATTTATACTTGCTTTTAGCACCCTCAGCCAACAGATGTCGAACATGGCTTTTATTTCCCCTCTATCCAGAATGTCCCCTAGGATCCCTAGCTTTTCCCTCAATACCATGTAGGTTCCTAGTTTCCCAAGATTTTCTTAACATCCTATTGCCATGGCTGAAATCCCTGCCCCCTGCCCTTAGCTCTTTCGTGTCTCTCCCTTCAACACCCAGCCCCCTAGGAATGGAAAACCCACTATCCCCTATTCCCCTAATATGAGAAACTAGAGATAATCCCACGTATCTTCTCAGCCCGCAATTGCTAATTTTGTTGCCAAGATTCTGGTTCGAATGGCATAAACAAAGAAAGTAGAACTAGGCCATGGCACTCCCTTTCCTCCCCCAGTTCCTCCCATACAGATCTACTCCCCATTAGACGGCCTCTTTCCCCTCCCTTCCCCTTAGCAAAACCTCAACCAGATCATGGAATTGATATAGGAGCCCAACCATATCATGGAATTGATACAGGAGCAAGAAAAAATTACATACCGGGAAATTGTTTCTTGTCTGCTACCAAGGTTCCTCGCTTTCCTTCACCCCTCCCCAGCTCTAAGTCGCCTCTTGTCTCCACAGTTTCTCTCCCTTACCCTGCACGTCAAATGCCTTAACCTTCTCTGCCATCCTTCCTTATTCCTTCCTCTGCCACCTTGCCAACCCACTGTCCATGCATTCATATCAAAGGACACCGCACTCCCTGCCTTGAGCATGTGGGGGACGATGGTTATTATGACCTATGTACAACCCATATCACATCCTAGCCTATCTCCTCTATCAACGTCCCACATCTTGATCGAGAGATTGGATTGCCTGGCTTCAGCTTTCCTGGCTCTATCTGAGGTCCTGGGCTAGAATTGCCTCCATGGTTTAAAAAGTTGTATCCCATGGTTGAACCAACCATTGGTTTTCCATCCAATCTTATTTATGGTTACACCCCCAGTTAGCTAGGAAGCTGGCCTCTTTGTTTCCATCTCTTCGGAAATGTTTGACGTGTATGTAGTCAAATTTGGGGATGATTTCTCCTATCTCCTGGATCAGTCTTGCAGTCCTCTAGCTCTGGCTAAGTGTGTCCCACTTAGTGCCATTATTTAATTTTTCCAGTGTATATATTACCAAGCTTGAGTCCCCTTCCACTTTCAAGTTTATGTAACCCATTTTGACAACGATTAAGAGGCCCTATCATATTGCAACAAACTTTGCCTTGTTGTTACTAGCAATCCCACATATTTCTACATAGATGAGATGGGTGTGAGCCCGGGGGTCTCTAAAGAGGCCACCAAGGCCTGCCTCTTCCAAGTTTCCTTTGGAGGCCCCATCAAAGCTAAGTTTTATGAACCCTTCTTTTGGGGGGGGGTAAAATGGGACCCAGAGTTCATGTCCACGTTGCTTGTCTCCCATGCTTTGGTGTTAATCATCCTTGGTGCTAGGTTTAACTTTTGTAAGATTCAGGCTTCTTTGGGCGGCACTTGCCAGTCCTGTTTGTGCCCTTCCCATACTTTTTCCTACGAAGTTGCCTTGTTCTTGAAAATTCTATGGTTTCTCTCCTTCCATATGGCCCAGAGGGTGAATCCTAAGCCTAGGCTCCAAGCCTAGTTTACTATAGGGCTAGAATAGATATGATTTCACCACAGTAGGATTGTTCCTTTAATATTGCTTTGGTCTTTGCCCATCCTTTCAAAAACTCCTTGCTTTTGTCTCCACTTTTGTTCCACAAGCTGGAAATTGTTGAGGATATGTTCCATGTATTCCCTGTGTTGGTGACATAGCCAACATAAGGAGGCCCCCTAGAAGCCTTGTTTCTACAATTGATCCCAGGTCAATATGTGTCCTTTACTAACCATCCAAAGGAAGTGGGTCACCTTTGTCCACCACCCACCTTTCTAGACTTTTTTCCATAAGATGTCTTGCCCTTCCTGTTCTTATCGAGCTTGGATATCGTAGGCTTCACTTATGGTGAAGGTTCCTTTAGTGGTATAGCCCCATCTCAAAATGTCTGAGTCGTGACGGAGTGAGAAAGTATTTCGGCATAAATCACATGATAGAATAATTTTCGATGCATTTCGAACCAACAAGTGTGGTTCATCGTCAGGACAAGTTGAAGAACCAAGTCATGTCTGCATATTTTTATGGAAGATTTTCAATCCAAGGCTCTGTCCCCGACTCGCCTCCTTCCTAAGATTTGGAAAAGATTTTTGGATGACACTGATGTCATCTGGTCGCATGGTCATGAGTAGTTAGATCTCTTCTTCCATCATCTCAATATTCAATCCTCCGCCATTAAGTTCACAATGGAAAAGGAAGTTGATGGTTGCCTCCCATTCCTTGATATTCTTATTTCTAAGAATATTGATGGTTCCCTCTCCCACCAAGTATTTCAAAAGAAAACTCATATGGAACAATATCTTCATGCCAGCTCCCATCATTTCCTAGCTCAAAAGTTGGGCATTCTCAACACTCTCGCTACTCGTGACCTAAGGATCTCTGATGAAAAGAGCTTCGAGAAGGAAATATCCCATCTCCTTAATGTCTTTGTTGATAATGGTTAGAGCAGATACCTTGGTCAGAAGGATTTCCTCAAAGCTTCCAAAAATTTGATAGTTAAAAAAGAAGCTAAAGAACGAATCCCAGGGGTCCATCTACCTTTTGTTCAAGGGACCACTGATAAGATTGTGAGGGTTCTTAGGAGGCATAATGTTCTCTTGACATTTAGACCCCTTAACACCATTCGTAAGTCCCTCTGTTTAGTGAAGGATCCTATCGACCCGAAGGACATGAAGGGGGTCTATATTATTCCTTGTTCCCGTGGCACCCCCTATATTGGTGAGATTGGATGCTCTATTAATCAAAGGATTAGTAGCACGCAACAGATCTTAAGAACAGGATAACTAAGTCTTCTGCTCTAGTAGAGCATGCAGAAAAGACCAAACATCATGTCTATATTGAGGAGGTTGATATTATTGCTAGAGTTCCACAGTTCCACCACCGAAAATTTAGGGAAGCCATTGAGATTGAAAAAAGGCCAAGCAATCTCAATAGAGATGACGGTTGGAAGATCAGTAGTTTCTGGGTCCCAACCATCTACTCCTAGTCATTTTCTCCCCTTCCTCCCCTCCCTCTTTTTATATCTTCTCCCTAGGATATCCCCTTGATATTCTTTAACCTTCCTTCTCTAGCTGTAGTTCTTTGATCCTCTGTGGAAAATCTTCCTTGTTTTTTTTTCTTTCCTTTCTTATAGGGTTATATTATATAACATAAGATATTTAAATTACAAATTTATGCAGTTGGCTTTTCTAATAATTCTATATTGGTTAGTCATCCATCCCTTAATATAATACTATTATTATAACAATACAATAGATCCTTACTATTACTAAGTTCCCTATAATTAGAATACTAATACAATAATACTATGATCATAACGAATATTACTTTTATTTCCAATATTAATAATAATAATATAATAATAACGATGATAATAATGCTAATATGAATGATCTAGTATATTTAATATTACGTTTAATAATATACATAGATCTATTATTACTTATTCCTTTTTATTAGATTTATATTAATTAGTTACACTAGACATTAATAATAAGTTGAATACTATGACATTATTATAATAATAGTATAATATTTATTTTTAATTATTATTAAATCCTTCCGATTACTAACAATGAGTATCCCTAGATATATTATTTCTAGCATTTTTAATATAATATTCCCTAATATTATTATTAAATATGATTATCTTTTCACCTAAATAACTCAGGATAAATATTAAAATAATTATTTAACATAATAATATTATTTAATTAAACATGTTGAATAGTCAAATCTAACTAGTCTGGGTCATTCTTAGCTATTTATCAGGTCTGTCCTAATATAGTTGTTTTTTTCAATATAGTTGTTTTAGTCAAACCTAGTCATTGGATGATCTCCTCTCCCTATTTAATATGCAACCATGATCTAGTTCTTCAACTTGTTCTGACGATGAACCACACTTGTTGGTTCGAAATGCGTCAACAATTATTATATCATGTGATTTACGCCGAAATACTTTCTCAATCTTGATATGGATCACAGAAGCCTCAACTCAACAATTGAATTCATGACAGATCGTTATCTGTCTTGTCCTTAGTTCTTTGTCTAGGTTGGCCCATTGATATGTTTTTGCCACCTGTTCCCAGTCCTCTTTTGTCTTCCATCTTCTTCAGCTTTCTACACCTTGTTCTTCCTTCCAGTACTAGTTCACCGCATGCATATTGTTATCTCTGGTTTGTTGATATAATTCCTTGAGTTCCTGTCTTTCCACCATTTTCCCTCTTTGCTGCCAAGATTCCATCCAGAATTGAGTTGTTTTTCCATTGCGAACCTCCCAAAAGGCATGTTGTTGGATAAGGAGTCTATTTCGGGCTGCCAAATTCCACACCGTTGAGCCCTTGGGAGGGTCTTGATATCTGAGGATATCCTCAGTTATCACAGCCATGCTATACTTACGAGTCCATATTTGTTTCCATAGATCTGCTCCTCCACCCATCCATCGCCACCATAATTTTTCTCCCATGGTTTCGTTCAGGAGGTATGGGTCTTTGAGACCTAGTCTGTCTTCCTCTTTCTTCTTGATTAGGCCCTACCACGACACCGATGCCCATTTCCTGGTCTGCTGAGCTCCTCCCCGTAGGAATTTTTTAAATATGTCTACCATCTTGGAACACGCTCCTTTTGGAGCCGCCATTCTGGATAGTTGGTACATAGGGATTGACTAGATTACTTCTTTGAGTAGGATTGTTTTGCCTCCGATATTTAGAGATCTGAAGGTCCAGAAATTGAGTTTTCCTTATAACTTTTGAAGAATGTTTTGCCAACAATTATTTATTAGAGGGTTAACAGAGAGCGGCATACCCAGGTATTTGGATGGTAGGCTACCAGTGTTAAACCTAAGGATTCTAGCTAGGTAGTTCTTAACATTTCCTTGGGTGTTGAAAAAGAAAATACAGGATTTGTCATTATTAATCTTGGTTCCCGAGGCTTCCGTAAAGGTGTTAAGGATGTCCCTTATGCTCCAGTCTTCCTTCAGGGTGGCTTGACAAAAGAGCATAATGTCATCCAAAAATTGCTCGTGGGTAATAGGCATGTCATTCCCCCATATTCTTAGCCCTTGGAGATGGGAGGTGCTAACCTTCAGTTTTATACACCGTCCAAGCCCGTCCGCTACTAGGATGAACAAGAAGGGGAATATTAGATCCCCCTATCTCATCCCTCAAGATGGGTTGAAGGTCAAATTGGGGGTTCCATTCAGTAAGATGGAGAAGACCAGAGAGGATATCATGGCTAAGATCGAGTTGATCCATCCTTGGGAAAATCTGTAGGCTTTGAGAATGCTCGATAGATATCCCCAACTGAGTCTATCATATGCCTTGGATAGATCTAGCTTTATCATCATGCCCAGGATCTTTTGGGACTTAAGGTAGTGGACGACCTCTTGGGCTGTAATAAAGTCATTAAGGAATTGATGACCTTCTACAAATCTGGTTTGTTCAAGAGAAATGAGACTGGGGAGAAGGGGTTTCAAGCGTTTGACAACTAGAGTGGCGATAATCTTGTAGATGACATTACATAGGGCAACAAGCCTAAATCCTTGAGGATCATCAAACTTAGCAGACTTAGGAATCAAAGCAATAAAAGTAGATTTGAGGCTTGGGCATACCTTTTGATTACATCTTGATTCCTCCACAACCTCAAGGATGTCCTGTCCCATGAATGGCCAGGTGGCTTGGTAGAACTCAACAGTGAATCCGTCTGGACCAAGGGCTTTGTTCTTCTACAATCCTTTTACTATCTCTTCTACTTATTCTTGCAGAAAACTCACATCAGGGCCATATTCTGGTCATTAGTTATCAAATTGGGGATGTGTTGGGTGATTCTTTGGATTGCTTCCGTTCTATTGTCAGGGTTCTCCATGAGAAGATCTTTGAAGTGGTTAACTAGAAGGCCTTCCATTTCTTCATGTTGTATTTTGCGTTGTCCTTCCGCATTTTTAAGGGAGTAAATTTAGTTATGTTGTCAATGATGCACCATGGCTTTATGGAAGAATCTCATGTTTCTTCTCCTTCCGTCAACCACTACACCCATGATTTTTTTCATAGGATTTCCTCTTGTTGTCTTCTTTCCTCTATCTTGTTAATCAGTAATCCTTCCTCCCGTACCAGGTCTTCCGACCTGACTTCTTGTATCATTTTTTTTGGAAAGTCGCCATATGCTTGCTGAGTTTGAATTTATCCTTGATAATATGCCTGAACTCCTCCTTATTCCACTTCCTAAGCTTCTTTTTTAGTTATTTTAGCTTCAATTGGAAGGTGTGCATCTTGTTCCTACCTCGCTGTACACTTTGTGTCCGCCATTCTTCAATTTCTTTTAGGAGACCAAGGTCTCTAAACCAGAAAGCTTCAAACCTAAAGGGCCGGTTCTTGGGTCTATCTTTTAGATCCACTTCCAGGTGGACCGGCTAGTGGTCCAACCCCACACATGGGAGTATCGATGCTTCTATGAATATATATTTTCTCATTAGATTTACCGAGATTAGGAATCTATCTAGGTGGCATGCTATTTGGTTAACCCCTCCTCGTCTTCTATTCCAAGTATGACTCCCATTGATTGTGAGTATATCCACTAGGTGTAAATTTGTAATGGTTTCATTGAAGGCTTCCATATCTGCATCTCTTCTTCTCATTCCTCCCTTTTTTTCCCCTAGGGTCGTGATCATGTTGAAGTCCCCCCCTACTACCCATAAGTCATCTGGGTATAAATTTCTCAGGTCTCCCAACTTTTGTAGGAAGGCTCCTCTTTCTCTCGAAATACGAGGTGCATACACCCCTAAAAGTAGGACCCATTCACTGGATCCTAAATTCCAAAATTTTCTTGTGAGAATTCTTGGTATGCTTGCCCAGTCTTCGAACCAAAATTTTTCTGGATTCTAGAGAATCACTACTCCTCCTGTGCTCCCATAAGCATCCTAGGCCATGACTTGGTATTCCGGATTGAAGTGTTCCACTATTTTTTTTAACTTTCTTTCACTGATTTTGGTTTCCTATATTATCATAATGCTTGGCTTATATTCTTTCAACCTCTCCTTAAGGTACCTATGTTTGCATATGTTATTGAGGCCTTTAATGTTACAGGTTTTAATAATCATTTTAACAGTTTTAGTGGTTGGTGGAAAATCTCTGACAATGGCACTACTCTTCCCGAGTTCACCAGCAATTCCCCAACCATTTGTATGGATTCATTCATCATTCTCCTGCCTCTTTTTTTACCCCCTTTTCCTCGTGTTCCCGACTCTTTCCTTGGTTGGCTTGGACCCCTAAATGTTCAGGTTGGCTTATTATCATTGAGCCCTAATTGTCTCTATATTGTTGGAATGTCTCTTTATAGAGTTGCTTCTGATCTTCCGGGATGAATCGTTCATCCAAATGTCTCCATTCCTGCAGTAGCCACTTCATGACTTGTTCTTCTACACTTAGGTCTTCTTTCTAGTTTTCAATCTCCATTAGGGTTTGTTCCACCATTTGTATGTTGTCCTCCAGTCCTTGCTCTGTCTCAGTTGCCATTTCCTTCTCTTTTTTTCCCTCTATTCCCCTGTCTTTTTGGCTTTAGTTTTCGAGTGAGATTTTTCCTGTGTCCGCACCCATGTCTTCTTTATGTAAGATCGAAAAGTGGTTTTGTGGCCTTTGTTCCTTCGCTACTTGGTTTGCTTTGTGATTCCCTGGTTGTCTCGAGGTTCTTTTCCTCCTCTGCACCTCTTTAAACCCATCTCCATTTGCTTTCGCCATCGATTCCCCAACCGTTTCATCCACTGGGTGGTTGTCTATATGGTTAAGGGGGCATGCCCAGAACAAGTGGCCATATTCATGGCATTTGCGACACTAAAACAGGATGTGATCATAATCGATCAGTTGTGTCCATACCTCATCATGGTATTCCAGCTCTATGTAAATCTAGAAGTGGTTCTGTTATATTCATATAGACACAGATTCTGGCATAGGAGGTATATCTACCATTCCTTATCGATTTTGGCACATTAACAAAGGTGTTGATTGAATTTCCAATGCCTTCTAGTATCTTTGGATCCCATAAGTCCAATGGTAAGCCAAATAGTCGAACCCATATTGGGTCAGCCAGTAGTTTCTCCTGGTCAAGGTTGTAGCATGCTTCCCAATGCCTGATGAAGAGTCCAACATTGTTAAAGAAGTATGGTCTGTCTTCAAAAATACTCTCCTTGTCTTCCAGATTTAAGAAGGTCATTGTGAAGAAACTTTTCGTCCCCAGCTTGAGATTTGTGTGCCCTTTTGGTTGCCATCATTGTTGGATCCATTTTATCAATTATTTCTCTGTCGGCCATGCCCCTATGAACTTGCAGATGAGGGCATGGTCCTTCATGTACCTTCGATACTCTTCCAGCTTGTTGTTTGGGATAATGAATCTGGGTTTTTGTGTAGCTCTTGGTAGACATCTTCCTCCCAAGCTCGCTTGCCATTTGGCTCCCAAAACCAGGATTCCTTTACCTTTTTCCACATTCCCACCTGTGGTTCCGTGCTGGCTCGATTCTCCTGCTACAACATTCTTATACGAGGGGATCTCCCCCCCACCCTTCTGTACCATTCATCGCTATCTCAGCTGCGGTCACAGTCAAGTTGCAAACCTTTGTTTGGTTTTGCTATAGCAGTTTTTGTCAGGGTAGGGTCGTGGAACCTTGAAACCCAATTGAGGATTGCAATGACAGAAGCCAATTGAGGATTGCAATGATAGAAATATTATCGTTGGCATAATTACTTTGCAGCAACAAGACATAATTCAACTTTTCCAGTGATGAATGTTCCTCGTGACATAATATCGGTAACTGAAATAGGTGGGAGAGAGGTGCCATGAATCCAATGTCACTTGGCATTATAAGGCACCACTACAAACTATTATAAATTTTGATAATTTTCCTGTGAGCGAGACTAGAGGTGGTGTACGATGACCAAGGTGAGGTAGGAGTGGGCATCATATCAAGATGAATGTTATAGTGCTAGTGGATTAAATAATTAACCAAATAGCTGATCCCATTTAACATTGATTTCATTCCATCAAGTGTCAGACTTAGACACCCGTGTGGAGAGCTTTACTTTTTCTTTATATATATATTTTATTATTTACATTTATTCTTATTCCTTTTATTCTTTATAGTTTTAATATTTAAATTAAATAATGCAACTTAAAGTAAATAAACTATTTTTACATATATATTATTTTTTATTATTTATTTATTTTGTTAAAATTGATTTTAAAACTAATTATTTAATGTATATTATTCAGTAATAATAAGATATTTTTTCCTTAAAAATCCATCTTATACTTGTATTCTCTTATTTATTTTTATTTTTTAAGTATATATTTTTCCAACTCAAAATATAACAATATAATTTTGTTTCTAGAATTTTTTTTTATATAAATATTCTCTATTTTTAATTTTTTTTTTTTTTTTTCTCTTTTAAACAATTACATGCATTTGCTCTATTTTTTGTAATGTTCTTTATTTCCCTTTCAACATATTATACATAACATATTTATCCTTATAATTTCTTTTAATATATTCAATTTTATATTTTTATTTTTTTCTTAGTATTTCCATTATATATATTTATAAATAATTGTAAATGTTCAAGTTTGTGTATTTTTTCCCCCTGGAAAAATCGTAATTTTTCATTAATTGAGAAAAATTACATGTTGTAGATGCATTTTCATATGTTGTAAGTTCGTCTCCGACATGAGGAGAGGTAACAATGTCATAACTGGTTCTATACATATCAAAAATGAATCATCTTGCAAGATGTTCCTTTTATATAACTATCTGTAGCATGAAGGAAAATAACATATTGCCACGCAGGGCATCGTGTTGGTTCTGTTCAAAATCTATGTACAATAATGTCAAAAAGCTATAAATATATCTTCAAGGGTTGTCCACCCTATGGTAGTGTGTATCAGAATATGGCCTGTGGTAGTACTGGAAGTATTCAGCGCCACGTTGCTCCTGTATCAGCCATTTACCTCGGAGAAGTGACGTGGCCTCCTTGGAAAGTTGATCAGCGTTGCAGTTGTGTTCCCTGTAGATGTGATGACAAGAGATGTCAATAAATTGTGCCTTCAGTATATTAATATCATCCAATATATTCAGGAGGGTGTGTGTGTGGCATTCTATTGTATTATTGAACCAATCAATAATAATCTTTGAGTCGCCAAAAATATGAATATGCAAACAATTGTGTCTCAATGCAAAATGTAAGAGAAGGCAGAGCGAGATGATCTCAGCAAAATTGTTAGTGCTAGGTCCCAGACCCATCTTGACTTTGTAAAAATGCTGTTCATTTTTGTAGAGGAGGAAGCCTCCCCCACATCCATGCTGCTAAGCCGAGCCATCAAAGAAATCCCAAGGAGTGCTGCGGTTTATGGGAGGAGGGTCTCTCGGGCTTCTATTCTTGGGCTGCGGAGGGTCAGGCAGCGAATGATATGCGGCTGTGATGAGGGAGCTGATGTGCGGCCGAATTGGCAGTTTATCGTCAAAGATCATCCGATTGCGAGCAAGCCAAATGTACCAGCATGTAATGATGGGTAGGCTTTGGAGATTTTGGAATTTGTGATTGTAATACTAGGTTTCCCATGCATGATTTATATCGATGCCCTCCCATTTATCAGTGAAGTGTATCGATGTGGCTATGGATTGCCAGATTGTTGTTATGGCCGGACAGAGTAGGAAAAGATGTGTACATGATTCAGATGATTGCTTACAAAATGTGCACCAGGTTGGCCCATATACAGCCCAGTGCATTAGATGGTCCCCCGTTGGGACAATGCCTTCGAGAATGCACCAGAAAAAGAGCTTATGCCTGGGTGGAGCAGTTAGTTTCCAAACCAACTGCCACCAGAAAGTGATAGCGTCTGGTATTTTGTTTGATATCAGAGCAAGATATCCCATCTTAGGGGTGTATGATCCATTTCCCGAGAGATGCCACATCAGTTCATCCGGGCCCTGTTTAATCCTGATATGTGCTTCGGATAATGCAGAGATAAAATCACTCCATGCCTGATGCCAAGCAGGTGGCAGATTTATTTGATGGGTAGATTTCCAGTGCTGTTCGAATATGGTGGATTTTTGTGGGTCAGCAATATCTGCCAGAACTCTTATCTCTCGTGAATGAAGATGTTGAATAAGATCATCCGGTAGGATATGGCGACCTCCGCATCCCAGCCACGGATTCATGCCAATGCGTACAAGTGATCCATCGTTCATCCTCCAAACCAGGTTGTCCCTGATGAGAGGCAGAGAGTTTAAGAGAGCCTTCCAAACAGAGGATATCCCTCATTTTGGCCAGGTGGGTAGGCGAACCCAATCCAGGATATTGCGCAACCAAATGTATTTGTGATAAGAGATGTTGGTCCATAGGTTGTCGCCAGTAAGAAGAGTCCATCCCATCTTGGCAGCAAGCGCTTGTGCAAATGAGGGGAGTTCTTTAAGCCCCCATCCTCCCCATTTTTTGGGGATGGCAATCTTCTTCCAACTGACCCAAGTAAAAATGTGTTTATCCTAGATTCCGTTCCAAAGGTACCTGTTACAGGTTTGTTGTAGTTGAGCCAACATACTACGTGGAATCCATGTTAAAGCCATCCAGTACACAGGGGTTGCCTCCAACACAGATTTTACCAAGACAAGCCTGCCTACTCTGGAGAGATATCGATGGCTCCAAATATTGAGATGTTTCTCCAATTTAGCCACTAGCCAAATCCAGTCTGTGATCCGTGAGCAGACGGGCTTTATCCTAAATCCCAAGTATTTAAGGCCTTGATCAAGTGGTTGGGTGGAGTATGGAAAACATTGCTAAGTGATGAGGGATTCATGGATGGAGGTTCTGGAAAGGATGATGGATGATTTGGTGTGATTAGCAAGCATACCAGTGGCAGATGAAAAAAGATTGATGATGTTGGAGAATGCCCTAGAATCTCTGATGTTGCCATCCAGAAAGATCATGACATCGTCAACAAAGAGGAGATGGGTGAGGGTGCATTCATCGGTGATCCGAAGGCCAATTAAGTCCCCATTTCTTTTAGCAGAGTCGATAAGCTGACTCAAAGCATCCATAATGATCAGGAAAAGGAGGGGGGATAATGGGCACCCCTGTTGCAAGCCGTGTTCTGAATGAAAGAACTGAGAGGCCGATCCATTAATCAGGACACTGAAGGTTGGGGTGGTAATGCAGGCCATAATCCATGAAATGAAATTTTGAGGGAAGCCAAGGTGGATAAGGATCATTTTGAGATAGAGCCAACTAACTCGATCAAATGCTTTGGCTAAGTCAATCTTGAGGATGATTACCTTCATGTGTTTGGTCCAGATTGAGTGAAGAGCCTCCTGTGCTGCACCGACAGCTTCATGGATCTGGCGATGTTCAAGGAAGGCAAATTGATGAGGAGAGAGTATAGGGCGGATACGATTAGCAATGATTTTTGAAATGATCTTGTATAGCACATTACAGAGGGAGATGGGACGGTAGTCATCAAAGGAGGATGGAGAATCTGATTTGGGGATCATGGCGATGAAGGTGGAGTTGATGGCATTGTACAGGGAACCTGTCGCGCGACATTCCTCAATTACCCTCAGAAGATCATTGCTTATAAGCTCGTAGAAAGCAATGTAGAATTCAATCGTCCATCCGTCCGGCCCCAGACTCCGGCCTTTCTTGAACCATTTGATAGTACTTTCAAGCTCTTCAGGGGTGACCGGGTCAAAAAGATGCTCTGCCTCATCCTCATTAACAAATCTGGGGAAATGACCCGCAATATTAATGATCTCAGCTATAGAAGCTGCCTGAGGCTGTTTGTAAAGATTCTTGAAGTGGGAGGATCCCAACTATGCGAGCTTTGGGAAACTGTCAGCTACTTCCCCATCAAGTGTGAGGAGACTCCAAATGGTGTTTTTTACCTTCCTGCCTTTTGCATAGCTATGGAAGAACCTAGTGTTTTCATCCCCGGCTTTTAGCCAAGTGGCTCTGCTCCTTAGTCTGATGGTTTTCTCCTAATCCTTAAGGATTTTTTGTTTTTGAAATTCAAGCTCAACCAGGTGTGCTTTGTCTTCTGTCATAATAAAGCCCAAACCTCTCTCATCAGTGAGTGAGAGGATATTAGCCTCAATTTGTGCAAGGGCAATATTATCCTGTTTATTTTTCTCTCTGGCCCATTCGATTGATCTATGCTTTAGCTGAGATAAATTCATGCAAAATCCTTTTGCCAGTGTGTCCGCCCGATCTATGGGGTTTTGTGTCCAGTAGTCCTTGACCAGCTTGATGTATGAGGGATCCTATAATCATCCATGGTTGAATTTGAAGGGGGCTTTTGGCTTCTTGATTGGTCCTGATAGCTCCAGATATATAGGATAGTGGTCCGAAATACCACCAGACCCTACCCATTGCTTAAATAAATGGATCTGTCGAAACAATGAGCCCTTCATGATGAATCTATCCAATCTACGGGCCAGTGCCGCCTCCCCGATGTGTCTGTTCCTCCAGGTGGGGAGAATTTTGATCATGGGGACATCTATTAGGTCATGACGCGCCAGCAGATCAGTCATGTACCCAGTGATAGGGTCGATCAGTGCAAATGAGCCCCAGGATTCACTATATCCCAGAGAAAAATTAAGGTCTCCTCTAATAACAGTGTTCTCAGTCGAAAGAATATGCAGGCTCAGGAGTCGATTCCAGAATGATTCCCTCTGATGGCAAGGTCCATATTTATTAATAACCTGGAGATTAGTGCCCAGGTCTGCCGAAAAAAGATCAAGACCCAGGAATCTCAGACCCCCCCAAGTCCCAAGAGCCTTGATAGAGGTTGGGTTGTATCCAATAGCAAGACCCTCCGAACGTCCTGATGAGTCCAAAGCCGAGAAGAGCCAGCCCGGGGCAATGGAGGATAGAGCTGTCGTGATAGAGTCCGCGGGTCCAAGGGTTTCCTGGAGAAGGATGATGTCCATAGGATGGAAAGTAATCAACCTCTTGAGGGCTAGTTTCTTGGAGGCACTAGCTAAGCCTCTGCAATTGAACGACAAGCACTTCATGGGGGAAGATTGCCAGGGGTATGCATAGCTCTAAGGACCCCGTTGATAGTGGATTGTCGCCCAAGGGCAACCTCTGTTCCCGCTTTCCGGATGGCCTTTGTAAGATGTGATTTGCGCCCCCGCGCAGATAATTGAACCAGGCTGGGGGAGGTGGTGCCAAGCCCAGCGATCTTAATATGGGAGCCATAGGAATGAGGGCGAAGGCGAAGATTGTATTTGTGGGAAGTGCCCCCGGATGAAGATGGAGATGTGTGGGGCGATGCAATCATGCAAGGGGATGGAATGGAGGGGGCAATCACCGAGGAAGAGGGCATGGTGCAATGTGCCACAAATAGAGATGGAGAGAGATTAAAAAAACCAGATGTGCAATTTGACAGAGGAGGGAAGAGAGATATACCCGTAGTAGACGCAGATGTGGAGGTCGCCCGAGCTCTAGTGATTGGTGGTTGAGAAGCACCTTACACCGATCCGGGAGGAGGAGCGGGAGAGCCGGAGGGGACGCCAGAAGCCGGTGTGCAATGAGCATCTGGTGATATAGGCTGCGAAGGAGTAGTAGATGTCGCCGGGCCCTCCTCTTGTTTTTTTTTAAGAGGGCACTCCTTAAATAGGTGTCCCACCTCGGGGCAATGTTGGCATCTGAAGGGCACTCCTTCATAATCGAGAATTTGTACCCGGGTGTATCTGCCCCAGTGTAGAGTGATATTTTCCTTTAAACCATCACGAGTATCCAGGTGTACCAATATCCTGGCTAGTGTTTTGCTCCTAGACTCAACATAGGATCTATCGTGGTCCAGGTATGTACCCAGAGCATTTCCGATGCGCATGAAAACTTCTTCATTCCAATACTGCAGAGGTAAGTTGGGGAGCCGAACCCAGAGTGGCCCAGCCCCAATCTGCTCATGATCAAGATCAAAAAGGGGTCTCCATCTTTTTAGCAACACCGGTGCCATCTCTATGTGCCAATATCTGGCCAGGACCAAATCAACATAATTCTCTTTGGAAAAATGGAGTGCAAACCATCCGCGAGGAAGAACCTGTACTTCTGGGAGTTCCTTGAGAACAACCCCCCAAATATCCTTTACCCAAAGGGTAAGCCTGGTAGCAGAGTATGCACGCCCCCGAACATGCCCTACCAAAATAGTATTCGCCATTTTTGCAGCTTCTCCGAGGGCTGAAGTCTCGCCGAAACAAATAGAGATATCCCTGGAAGTGGCCTTGACACACCTATTCTTTTTCTTGCCCGAGCGTGGCGCCGATGGGTGATCTGCAAGGGGGTCCGAAGACGGTTCCAGAGGGTACGTCCTCGCGGATGATACCCTAACCTCAGGGGTCTCAAAAGCACCAGAGCGGGAAGGACGAAGTGTAGAGGGTCCAGACCCTGACGAGATGGGAGGACCAAACGATGCCGCGGCGAGGAAGGAGGAGGACGGAGGGTGCGGGTCGAAAGAAGGCGACGGGGGGATGATGGAGGAGAGGAAATTAAGGGTTCCCGGGGACAGCGGGGGGGAGATCGAGACCCGGGGAATCTGATAGGAGGGAGCCTTCAGGAGGATGTGAAGGGGAGGGAGCCGGGATAGTAACAACCAGGGAGGGATGTGAGGGAGGACCCGATGATGAACCACAAACCGGCGGAAGAAAGGACGGACGGTTGAATATGTCCTGTGAATGGAGGGGGTCTTCAGAATAATCGACTTCCTCGTCCGTTTCCATGACATCGCCGACAGTAACGGACGCCATGTTGATAGAGACAGGTGGACCTGGAATGTTGGGACAGGTGCAAACGACAGTAGATTCGCGGTGATCATAGGAGCGCAGAGGTCTCAGATCTGGAGGGTTAGGGTTTCTGGTGCCCTAACCGAACCCTTCGCGGTTTACTGCAGTGCGCGTCGATCGCTCCATCCTCTCCACCTTCATTTTTTATTCTTTATTCCCATCTTCATTCAGGTTTGTGTATTGTTTATGTTTTTATATTAATTCAATATTCAAATATATATTATAATAAGTTACTTTGGCTTCAATTAAATCTAAAAAATATTATAAGATTTTTATAATGTTGTTAAAAAATTTGTATTAAAATAATTTTTTGAAAACAATTTTTTTAGTTTAAAAAAAATGAAATTGCATAACATTAACATGACAAATTTTATGAGGTTTTTAATCTAATCAATTAGACATAAAAAAAATGTTTTAGAAAAATAAAAATTAAAAAAAAATCTTATACAACCAAGTTTTCAACCAATTAATTATTCATGGTGATTTGATGGCTACACGGATTTGAGGTTTTAATATTTTGGTACATGTCCGTGTTTAAGATTAGTGTTTAGTGTTACATCCAATTTGATTTAATATTCAACACAAGAACCTAATGAAGCGAATTGGTTGTTCAATGATAAATTCGAAAAGGCTACTATTTATAAATATCTCTAGAACGGTAGCCTCAACAATATTATATTTGGTAGCTTGTATTTTGCTAATGTTTTTAGTCTATGTTTTTTTAGATCAATGATAATTGTTTAGTGGGCAGACGACTATGGAATGTTGCCTGAATTAAAATCTATCCCAATTAATTCATCTTTGCTAATTAATTCATTTTAATATAGATGAGATGAAAGAATGTTTACTTATTTAATTACGTCGTAAGGCATTTTTTTCAAAAGAACTTGTCATCGTCATGCCCCGTTAGATTATATGTTAGATGATTAGAAGGTGTTTAGTCGTTGGATCATAAAAAGGTAGTCGGGAAAGAAGAGTTATTAAACCTAACCCATCACTCCCAACGATTTCGACTATGCGTCTTCGATTCAGGCAACGAGCCTCACAGGCTTCCTACGAGTAAACAGTCTTCCATCCCTCCCACGCGGTTTCAACTTCGCATCGTCAATTGCAAGCAATAGAGGCCAAGTAAACCCTTTCTTCAAGAGTAGTTTTTCTACACAGCAGGGGGCCAGGTAAACCCTTGCCACAACAGTAGTTTTTCTACCTCAGGCAGTAGGGGGCTAGGTAAACCCTCGGCACGACAATAGTTTTTCTGCCTCACTACATCAGTATCACTAAATTCAAGAAGAGGAGACTCTTCATGGCTACAATGGACCATATTTCCCGTAAAGCGAGCAAAGATTGAAATTTTTCATTCGTTGTTCCTGTGTGGAGACTCGAGACACAATAGAATCACATTCTATTCAATTTACAGTGACTGTGCAGCAGGGGGCCCGGTAAACCCTTACCACAACAATAGTTTTTCTACCTCAGGAAGCAGGGGGCTAGGTAAACCCTTGGAACAACAATGGCTTTTCTACCTCGCTGCATTAGTATCACCAAATTAAAGAAGAAGAGACTCTTCATGGTTGCAATGGGCCATATTTCTCGTAAAGCGAGCAAAGATTGACAATTTGCATTCATTGTCCTGTTTCGAGACTCGAGACACAATAGAATTGCATTATATTCAATTTACGATGAATATTAAGCCTATAGATTTGGTGTTTCTAATTAGTGGGATCCTTTTGAATTGAAGACAAATTTCACCCTGTTTGGACCAAGGATAGCATAGCTGTTGTCAGAGGCTTTTGCTTTCGGAGGTAATTTTTTTGTGTTAGGGTTTAACTATCAAATTATTTTCTTTGCATCAGGGTTTGTATAACTCTTTTCAGGGGCTTTTACCAATGAAAATAGAACTGATGACACAACTCACTTAGATTCAAAGTGCATCTCCTTTTTTCTTCAGAAAAACTTTCAGGTTACTTGTTCAAGTTTTGTTTATTCATATTTGAAATATTGTGTCTTCTTATTACTTTTAGTAGCATTTTTAGGGCTCTATAAGCTTAAGTGAGATTATTTGGCGGCCAACAAGATCTAGTGGCTATATTGCAAACTCTCACCTGATCACTCACAATACCATTGACATTTTGATTAACTGTAGCATTGCGGCTTCTCCAGTAATTGAACGCATAAAAATGTGATTTTATAATAGATTGCATACTGAATGAAAAAATCTGTCATCTCTCTCTAAGAATAATTTACCAGCCTAAGTTTTCCCTTTCTTATATGCATCACATCCATTACTGTCAGAAACAACAATAAGAAGAAAGCTCCCATAAGGTGAAGAAAACTCATAAATATAGGGCAGGATAATGTTTGACTCTTCACGACTGTCCTTTGAAATACCCTTTGCACACTATAGACGAAGAGCTAGAAGATGCAATCCTTGTGCTTCAGAACAAGAAGTTGTAGTTGGACTATTAATATTCGTTAATGTTCTTGAAGCTTCCTTCCCTGCTACATCTGATTCATTGAATCTCTCATCCTCCCTTCTTACCAGAGTTTCTTGCATTTTGCTAAATTGATGATGCAATGGCAATGATGGCATATTTAGTCTATGTTCTTTTGTTGAATGTTCCTTCTCCTTATAGATTTTCTCAAAGTTGTGCTTATTGGAAATAATACTGAGAGGGGGGAGAATCAATATTAATCAAATCAATAAATTTTTCTTTTCATACTTTGATTTATATAGGCTACTTCAATGAAGGTAACTTGCATGTACACACAACTGTATTTAAGGAAACCAACATATATCCAACAAACTTATGATTCAATTAATTCATCATATGTTGATCTTTAATCAGTGCATCAGTGCTTCCTTAACCATATAAACAGTAACCATGTGTAGTAATAACTGAACAAACCATCACACATAAGAAACACACATGAACACCAAGATTTAAGGTGTAAACCCAATGCGGGACAAAAACCAATTGTTGCTGTCTTCTTTTAATATAAGAAAAACTTGTTTACAATCTTGTACTAGTGTAGACTCATACCAGTATGTAGGCACCCACCTGTAGAAGGCTACAACCTTCTCTCATTCTCTAGCTTGTACTAGAAGGGAGCTACAACTCCCTAGCTCTTGTACTAGTCGATCTGTTTACTAGTACGTAGGCGTTGGCCTACAGAATGCTCCAACCTTCACTCATTTTCCATCTGCTACGGGAAGGGAGCTCCAAACCCTTAGGTCTTGTACTAGTTGATCCATTTACTAGTACATAGGCACCAACCTACAAAAGGCTCCAACCTTCACTCGTTTTCTAGCTGCTACTGGAAGGGAGCTCCAACCCCCTAGCTCTTGTATTGGCCAATATGTTTACGAGTACATAGGTGTCAGCCAACCAAAGGCTACGATCTTCTCTCTTCCTCCAGGGACCATGTTTCATAAATTTTCAGACTGGATTCTCCTAGAACACAACACCACAATCTGAAGGCCTTGTTTCATCAAATTTTCATACTGGACCCATCAACAACTTTGAAGCTCAGAATCAATCACCACTGCAATACAACCATCAAATATATCTGCATCAACCAATCACTGAAACTCAATCATCAATCTCTAAATCATCCACAACTGAATCAATCATTGAAAACCCATCATCACTGAAGAAAATCACAATCAATCAATCTGAACATTCAGACCACTATCACCAGAACAAAAAGCAGAACCCAGAAATCTGCAACAACGACTATAACGAACTGCAAATTCAAACATCATATTTCATAATGTATATTCTACTTCGATGTGTCAAACTTGCATGTATACACACTTTTATCAAAGCAAACCAGCGTACAAATCTTAAAAACTTCACAGCTATTCCAGACTTCAGTCATACCCAGATCATAACATTTACAGAATAAAACATGCGTTAATATTCAGATCTAGACTATCCATCATCAAACCACATAATGATAATTCATTTTAGGTCTTATGATCCCGATCCATCATCCATTATCAACCACATAGGTGCATCTTTAGTTCAGATCAAGTAAAGCATAAAAAACCTATAACCTGCATATTTGATCTAACACTTCATAAGATATTTAATACTTCCACACCTGGCCTAGTGATCTTCTCCTCCTTATATAGTTTTAGGCCTTTCTCAATACCTTGGACCAAATACCTCGGACCAAAACCTTGGTTTTCCAACATGTACACGTTTTTCCTCCTATGGGAGTGTGTGTATATGTATACGTTCCTTTTTTTATGTTAACCCGCATGTATACGCTACTTGCACAAAGTGAACCAACGTATACGTCTTAAACCACTCTCTTTCTTCAATCTCTAGAGTTTGATCTTTAAGTTAACCTGTTGCACTGTGAATTGTCACTTGTGTGAGTTGCCATCAAGGACAACACCTGTATCATAATGCCAATAGTGCTTCAATGGAACTTGAGTTTTAGATTGAGTTATTAATCTATTGTTTTTGTCAAATATTTGTGTGTTATGATTTGGAAGAACACTAAATTGTGTGAAGTAGAGATGTGTGGATTCAACTACAGATTTTATAAAAGGGTTACTGCAACAGTAAATACTGTTATGCAAGTATTTAATAATTTGGTAGTTTGGTACGTTAGGAGAGCTCTTCTTGAGGTGATTTATCATTTCTTCTACCCAGAGATGAGATGCATCCTCATCCATGGTTTGCAATGATTGTCCAATATTTCTTTCCCATCTTGCTATTGCCTCCTTCTCATTATGTTGCATCCCTCAATTTTCCCATCCATGGTGGTACTTGAGATTGATAGGTTTTTACAAACTTACATCTATTCTTTGCCATTGCAAACCTTGCATTATGTCAAGATCAATGATGTGCACACTATTTTCACCTTGGAATACTTGTTGGATTGCCTGATTTGCAGTGAAATGGGAAAATTTCACAAATGGGTTGATACCATTATATACTTGGCAAGATAATCAATTTAAAGGATGGATCTCTTTAAATGACCACTAATTTTGGTAATCAAGCATTGGCTAGAATAATTGACATTGATACCCAAATGCCTTGGGATGTTTCCTTTGCAACATTTGGTGCAATTTCTAGTATATATATATGATTGTGTTTTACATTCACTTCAGTGTTTTTAGTTATTTATTGTTTTTATTTGTTATTTTAATTGTGATAATGATGGTGGTTAACGTCCACTGAGACCAAACCATCATTTATTTTAGTCAAATTTTTCTTAAATTATGTTTTTTTTTTCAATTAATTTTTTTTTTGTTTTTTTTATTTTTATTTTTTGATTTAGTTAAATTTATTTTAAATTGATTTTTTTAATAGTAAATGTATTTGTTATTTTATTTTACTTACATTATAAATAACCATTTAAATTTCATTCTGTTTAAATTTTGAATTAGTTAAATTTAATTAAATTTACTTTAAAATTATATTTTTTAAAATTGTAAATATACTAATTATTTATCTTTTACTCACATTTATTTAAAATTTGATATTTTAGATTGTAAATATATGTTTTTAGAAAATGATTAATGGACAAAAAATATCAAATTCATAGAGGTGTAATTTTTTTTCAATTTTTCATTCTACATTAAATATGGATCTATGTTAGTTATTAATATGTCACTTGTCAACTCCATGTTTATTACAAAAGAAATACACTTCCATCTCATGCTAAGTAACACTTCATAAATGTATTAGCTACCATGACTGTGAGGGATTAAGTTCTTAAGTCTACAAACTTTTCTTCAAATTTTGATTTTTTTTATGGGTGATGAATCTAGAGTTAACATAGATTTAAGTTGATTCTTAAAATTTTATGTGTACACTTCATATTAACTATAAAAATAATTATACATCTCCCTTACTTATATTAAGCAACACATTATTCAAATATTTTATATGTAACCAATAAAAATCTCTAATTTTTATATAAAAATAATTACACATTTCCCTTACTTATATTAAGAAACACATTATTCAAATATTTTATATTTTAACCACAAAAATTTCTAATTTATATTCAAAAAGACAATTTAATTTATTTCACATATTTATGTTGCTTTTCTTAAAAATTACTAATAAATCTTAAAAATTACTAATAAATCACTCGATGTAATGCGAATTTTTAAACAATAATAATAAATCAACAAAAAAAACTTTAAAAAAATATTTAATCAATTTATTATTACTAATAATTTAATAAATCATAATAATATTTATAGTCACTAAAATTTTTGTAAATTTATTAAAAAGTTAGAAATAAAAAATATAAAATCACACATATTACCAAAGTTTTAAATGATTAGCGACTAATTTGTTAGTAACGATATGTTAACAATAATTTAATAAATCATAATAATATTTATAGTCACTAAAATTTTTGTAAATTTATTAAAAAGTTAGAAATAAAAAATATAAAATCACACATATTACCAAAGTTTTAAATGATTAGCGACTAATTTGTTAGTAACGATATGTTAACAATAATTTAATAAATACCCACAACAATTTAATAACTAATTTTTTTATATAATATAATTATTCTTATCTATATAAAAAAACAAATACTAAACAATATTGCATAATAAATTTTGTAGTTCAAACCAATATTATCACTCTAACTCTGAAATAAATCAAACCAATTAAATTATCCCACAACAGTTACGTGTAATTCAATATTTTTAATTGTATTAATTTTTATTTGTTAATTTGTTAATATTTTTACTTTTCCTGAACGTTCGATCCTGCCATTTGAATGTGGGGAGCCACTTTATTCTCAATATCACCAACACTGCCCCCTCTTCGCCACAAATAAAAGCAAACATTTATTCTCCCATTGTCTTTTACTTTCATGCTTTTAATGTTAGGGAGCCTCTTTATTCTCCCTTTATCTTCAGTTTGCTTCATTTTGCTTCATCTCCAACCAACTTTGCTTCCCCATTTCCAATAAATAATTTAATTATATATAGTTATTGTGAAGTAAATTATTTTCAATTATGAT
>APFE031712169.1:5647-19573 GCA_000404065.3 Pinus taeda
AGGTACCTTGGAGCCTGCATGCCTCAATGGCAGGTTCTTCGTGTTCGACGCGAGGTTTTCATCATTGGCCTCCGATCGAATGACTCCGCAGGTGTTCAACACTGGCTCATTCATTCACACGCCGTGGATTGTACCTATAGTACCTTGAGGACCATCGTCATCATTGGTGGCCCCTCTCGCGTTTGTTAACAGCCCCATCATTGGCTGGTAATCAGACGATGTTCAAGCATGTTCGACTTCGACACATATATTCACATGTTTGGACTTGTACTTTGTTCGGGTTCGGATGGAGCGCAAGACCCTGGTTCTAGTCCATTGTGGACCAGGTTGCGATTTTGTGGGACATCATTACATGACTCATCGATGGATGGCTGCGACCATGCCTGAGTCTTCTTAAGGATGGCTGCGACCATGCCTCTTATCATTATGGTCTTCTCAGCTGGGTGGCTGCATCCACGCCACGGACCCTTTTTCTATATGTCTTTTGGATGGCTGCGCCCATGCCTAGACTATATGTAATTGAAATATCAGTTGTATCCACCTGCAGGTTCTCTCCAGTGGTGTTCCAATCCAGCAGTCTCGTAAAGCATTTCACCCCTCCCACTCTCTCGGGCTTCATGCTTTAGGGGACATCTGTTACACAGTAAAATGTCACTGCCATCATGCCAGTCTCCCTACTGTGTTGTGAAACCACATTCACCTATACTCATGCTCCTCAAAATGGCTAAAAAACCCTCTTTGCCTAAGTCAAATATATCATCGCGACTGTTAATCAAATAACCGCGCTGACGGGCGGAGGCCAATGTATCTGCTGCGCTGCCAGCGCGGAAGCACACGTCTTTTCCGCGCTGGTCCCATTTTACGAACAGCGCACCCTCCGTTTGTCCTTTGCGCGCTGATCAGACCTCCTCTATATCTGATTTGCGATGTCAGCGTGCCAGCTCAGTGTTTCACTCGCGCTGATCCTGTTTGGGCGAATTTGTTCTAACAACCAGCCTTCCAGATCCCTCCAGACTTGGTTGTTAGCATTGTTGAAGTCGCCATCCTTTCTCTGGCATGTCTGTTCGACTGACCATCCACTTATCTTGGGGGAAAGCTCATCCTTTACCTATACAACACCTATGCTTGTTGAAATGAAAAGAAAGAGGGAAATGTCTAATCTAATTTTGCAGAAATGAAATTGCAGAATGGAAATGAAACAATCTACTCTACGCTTGCTGAAATAAACTACTTAGCAGAAGGTTGTGGTAGAAAATAGAAGAAAAGCAGCAATCACATATACTCTAATGCTTCCCCGACAACGGCGCCAAAAAGATGGTGGGCACCAGATTGTAGCAATAATGTTGCAACTCCTAGGACTCCCTTCTTTAATTTTATCAACCCAATATTTCGTAACAAACTTGGAAGCGACGATGTTGTATGCACAAGTACTGGCTCTTGCCGCAAGCTATCACTTGATCAACTGGCACAAGTCCACTAGGAGCTTAAGCCAACTTCTATGAGCTCTTAGAATAAGCTTTTAACTATGATGGATGAAAGCTAACTCAAAGGAGGCTAGTCTACTTGCAGAAAGAAACCAAAAGCTTAAAGCAAATGCAAAGCCTAGCAACCCCTAGTTCTACCGACTAATCTTACCAGTGAAAGAAGAAGGATGAAAGCAGTGGAAATGGATGCCATTGACTTTTAGAAAGGTAAAATGCATGTGACTAAGCTACTTCTATAGTAAAATCTGGAAAAAAACATCTTTTTGTATTTTTGAGTAAGTTGGCTGAGTTATTATGCATGTGTTTTAAGTGTTTTTGACTGTGCAGAGGTTGCTTGGTGAAAGGAAATGGAATAGGAACTTGCAAGAGGTTGGGATGGTGAGAATAGGGCCTAAGGGGTCCCTATCACCATTCTAGAGAGTTTCATAGTGATCGGATCTCAAGAAACCACTTTTGTGAGCTTCTACAGGAAGTCTGCAGGGGTTCTACAGGATGTTCCGAAAGGGAATTTTGGAGGGTTGATGGTGGAAGAAAGGTGGAGAATTGGGCATGGAGGTTAGATGAGGGTGTGAAGAGGTCTAGGACTTGGTTAATGAGGCTAAGGAGTTATTAAGGCGATTGGGTTTGTTCAAAGATAGGAGAAGCAATGTTGCGCAAGAATGTAGGAATTAGGGCAAAGTGAGAAAATGTGGCAAATGAAAGGCAAGAATCTAAGCTAGAGGACGGAGCAGGTTGTGTTGATGGAGTAAGGGTAGGAAAAGAGGTATCACAAGTGCTCTGCATGTTATTTTCCAAACTGATAAAAAAAAGACTAGGAGAACCAAAGATCTAGCTACTTTAACCTAATTTCACATAAATACTAGAAATCATGATGGACAGAAGTTTATTGGCAGAAAATCATGTAACAAAACTATGAAAACCAAGCGAGAATGGATCCAAGCATGTAATCACAACTGGTACCAACTTTTGCAACTAAGACTCTAACACTAGCAATTGCATGAAGAAGCAAGAACAATGTTTTTATGGCAACAAGGACACCTTGGTCTCAACTCATGGTCCCAAGGAGGGAGAGGTGAGATCAAGGGTTGATTGATGGCCCTTTTTGAAGATATTTTCTGTTACCAACCTATTAAATCAACCTGAAACATGGAAAGCTATTTCAATCATCAAAAATGGACTAAGTAACCAAGCAAGATTGTGATCTACTAGCAGAAATTATTCTATGAATACAGCAAAAACATATAACAGTACACAGAGGAGGTCCTGGCACTTGGGTTGGGCCCAACCCCAAGAGCTACAGGCTCCTAAGAAGAAGCTCAGAGCTGAAGCAAAATGAAACTGATCTCCGTTACTCAGAAAATAACCATGTCACAAAAATGTTTACAGCAAAAGCTCCAAAATGAGCTGAAAAACAGAGCAGCACTAGAGTGCGAAATACAAATGTTCCAAAAATAACCTAAAAAGGCTAGAAGCCTTCCTTCTTATACACTACAAGGACCTCCAACAGCCCTCCTTAACTCGAGGGGCTCGGTTGCCCAAACTGCCAGTAATCAGTCACTTTACAAAAAGCTGCTTGGCTGCCCTTGGGAATCATCTTTGGTGGCATGCTAAACTCCAAGCTGATGGTGGAGAATTCGAGGAAGGGGCCATTTAGTGTAGGAGACACCCTTCCTACAAATCCTCAGCCTTGTTCTCTCGTGTTTGGCTATCAACTGGCTCATAAATGCTTGACCTTGGTCCAAAAGTTGTCCAAAAATCTGCAATAACCACGTATTAGACTTCATGGTCAAGTGACCATTCTCATTCATTCAATTAACATAAATATACTCAAAATCATGCATAAAATATTAATAATGGTGGATTAATGAAGAACAATTAGGAAAAATGAGCCCAATAAGTTACCCATTTTTGGGGCTCATCAGTCACCATCCTAACTGATGTGGCTTTCATCATACCCTGAAAGACTCTTGGTTCTCCATTGTCATCGACACACTCAATTTCTTTGTCATAACAATCTACCTTGGTTCTATGAAGGTAAAACCAATCCATGCCCAACAACATACTATATGATCCTAATAGTAATACATTCAAATTTTTTGCGGTAGGCATACCATTCAAATCAAATGAACAAGCTCTTACCCAATGGTGAACTCGCTTCTTTGTACCTATAGCCAACTTCACTTACCAAGATTATGCATGAAATTACTTACTAAAACCACACTTATCCACCAATTCAGGACTAACATAGCTATAATTAGATCCACAATAAATCAAAATAGAAATAACTTGATCACAAAGCTTAACCATCCATCCCAATGACAAATGCCTAATGGTCTGCATGTTTGTTATCCAATGCTCCATAGATATGAGGAATGCTTTGATCAACATTCCCAACAGTCTTTGTATCCTATGGATTGTATATTTGAGGCCTACCACCTTGATTCTACGGACAACCTCTCATTTAATGATATTTTCCACAAGTCCAACACTTTATAGTTTTCTAGCCTGCACCCTTATTCTACTCCTCAGATCGATGTCCCTATCCTCTATCTCATGCATTGAGGTTCTTAGATGGTGCAAAATTCTCTTTATTATCTGTACCATGAGGTCTTACTCGCTTTCTATCCCATTTTCCTTTGTTCTTTTCATTACCTTTCCAGTCTGGATTAATCTTAGATCTGCACTTCGATTGTTCATAGCAATGCCTTAATTTTCGAATGGCCTCCTCCAATGATATAGGCTCATCGAACTCAATCCTATATTTGAATGAAACCAAAAATCCACTAATGAACGTATGAATCTTGGGCTTCTCCTTCGTGAGGTATGGCACATACCTTAGTAGCTCTAAGGACCTACTGGTGTACTCATCATCTAACATTGATCCCATCTTTAGCTCATAGAATTATTTTTCCCTATCATCAAAGTATCACTTCAACAAATACGTCTTCTTGAATAACCATTCAAACTCACTCCAAGTCAAGTCTTCCTCATGAATACATCGACATTCTTCACATATTCCCACCAAATGTATGATTAACCTTTGAGACTAGATGTAGATACTTTTCCTTTCATGTTCTCTGAATAATCATGTAACCTGAAGAAATTCCTCATGCTAAGAAACCATCCCTCTGTATTATGTGGTTTCTTCATCTCTCCATCAAATGTAGGTGGCTTTTCTTTCTTAAACTCATATGGAACGTATCCCCTATTACTCCTCATGTAAGGATGATAACAGAGACAATCATAGTTCCTAATTGAATCCGAACTAGAATAGTACCTGTGTCTATCCCTCCTCCTATCCAGAGTGTCCAACAGTTTGCCATCTCTAACCATGTCATCTCTATCTGACTTGTGACCACCATGTGATCTACTACCATATGCCCCATTAGTTCTGTCCTCATGTTAATAGTTGATCCGACGTGGCCCCTGTCGCTACAAATATAACAAAATCTAAAGTATCACTGCATTTACCTCTACTTGTTTCTCCTGTGCCTGCATGATTATGTCATTATCTGTCGTACAACACCTTATTTCTTCCTTTAAGTTTCTCAATGTATCAGCAAAACTGGAAGAGTTCTCAACACCATACTTCTCATTTGATTCATAGGGATAGTATTTGTATTCTACCATCTTGGTTTATTCTATAGTCTTTGTATTCTACCATCTTCCTACAAGGTATATCATGTCAGCTAAACAAAATCACAATAAACCAACATACTTTAGTATAGCTCGGGGAGGATACCTTGTCTTCAAGATCAACAAATCAGCATGATACATGTATAACATAATCATGCCAACATATAGAAAAATAACACATAAGCATATAACCATGAAACCATCATTCTAGCTAGGGTCCAGTCATCAATGCATGACCTTATCAACAACGCATACCATGACCTCATGCATGACAACAACCACTACATCATTGTACACTTGACCACATGCAAACATTAACATGCATAATCAACCATACACATGCATAAACACATGTAATCAAGCATAAATGAACAATACTTGTAACCAAACCCACGAGAATGATACATGTAACCAAGCATACAAGAATGTAACAAAACATACAAAATGATACATGTAAGCGACATATAACAATATGTAACCAGTCATACACTCATGACGATGCACTCCACAATAACAACGTCAAGTTCCACATGATGACATCACTACAACCATTATCAACATCATGCGAATGCAACAAGCATATGGAATGCAAGTGTAAGAGACACACATGAAATTGATGTGCATGCATGACCAAAACATAGCCCATCTAGTCTGAGGGGTGAACCATGCTTTGATATGACTCTGTAATACCCTCCTCCCATATCCACCAAAGCAACTGGTCATCCAAGGTAAACATGCAACGAGAGCCACTATGATAGGATTCGACCTCCTAAGTCGTGTTAAGGAAGTGGAACCCATGAAAACACACCATACAAACATTTAAAATCAACATTAGGACCCTCAAGAACCAATCCAACCTTTCTTCCAACCATCCCTTGGGTCCCACTGAGTTTCTGGACCACTTGACCTGTGGATGCTCTAATGCTATGAAAATTCCAGCGTCCAGGGACCTCTGGATGCTCTCACAGGCCTGCAAACCAGTGTCCAGGGAATTTTTGAACAGTGTTGTGCCAACATCCCTTAGATTTGAGCCACTTTTTTAGGCCCAGAGCTCAGGTCACTACCCATAATAGAATAAAATCTTTAGAACAGTAAGATAAAAGGGATATGATAGTATAATTGCAATCACTTGAATGAAACCTTGACTAGACCCCTACTAGCCATGATCGACATTTCATCAAACATATCATGAATATGTAATTTACAGGTGTAAATAATAGATCTGAGCATATGGGTCTCATACTTAGCTGAGAATTGCTAAGAAACATTGATGCCTCAACACATCAAATTCCATTTCATCAATTAGGTCATAAACACATTGTTCATTCATTTACAATTAAAAACATGATGATAGCTATACATAGCTTTTATCATAAAACTTATACTATATAACCAGCATAATAGTAACATAAATACCAATGAAATCACAGTCATATGATCTAAATACAAACCAATACAATACTCATAGAAATACAACGAGAAATAACCTCATATTACTGATGCAAAGTCCAAACCCGAGATGGGACTTCCACGTTCCCCCTGACTGTAGAATGGCTGAGCCAAATCTCTATTTAGCCATTCACCCTCATCCCATATTCCAAGCATGAATGTGGGATCTCATAGAACACATCAATCAAAAATCATTTAAGGATTCCATAGGTCGTCCACCTCAACCCATTAACAGTGATTCCACCTCACAAACGGACATCACAAAACCATCATCAGATTGGTCTCCAGCCAAGCCTTCCAGGCCTTCTAGAGCGTTTGTTCCAACCAAGGCTTCCAGGACTAGTAACTCAACCCATGGCTATCGACGGGGTTCCAAAGTGCTTGTCCAACCAAGGATTCTAGGACTAGTAACTCAAGACACCAAGGGCTTCCAGAATGTTTGTCTAACCAAGGCTTCCAGGACTAGTAACTCAACCCAAGTTGTTACGGGGCTTCTAGAGCGTTTTTCCAACTAGGGCTTCCAAGAACTAATAGCTCAACCCAAGCTAAGGAAACATGAGAACCAACCAAAAAAAAACAAGGAAATACACCCACAATGTCCATGTCTATCCAGGAAATGGAAAGGCTAGGCAATCCACTACCAATCTAGGAAATCTTCCATGCCAGTGACAAATCATGACCAATAATCCACATGCATATGCCATGCATGCCAAACATAGTGAGGAAAACATACATGAAACTTGCTACCTATAAGAAAATCCCATTGTAGCTACTAATCCAGATTTCCTCTTACACTTTCCTGCTCTTCCTTTTCCTTCTTGCTCCAAAATCCCAAGTATGTCACGGCCTCCAAGAGTGCTCCAAGAAAAATCTAAGTATCCAAGAGTATGTGAGAGAGAGAGAATAGTGAGAGAGCTCCAAAATTGAACTGACTAAAGGTTACCAAATGATTCTCAGAAGCCTTTTTATGAATGGGGCCTCTGTGTTCTTCATTATCCATTATTTTTCTTCAATTTCCTCCTCACATGCAACTTGTGACCTTTCACCTCCCTTTTCTCCTAATTTCCATTATTTTCATAAATACATGTGTCGAAATGTCATTTTTACTTTCCAAATCCTTAGTCATTGCCTTTGCCAATTTCCTTAGCCATTAATAATCAAATGAACATCCACACTAGGATGTATTACCCAACATTCAGCTTGGAATAAGTGTCCCATCAACCACGGTTATTATTTTTTCCTTTATTAGCTTTTATTACATGGAATTTTCACCAAGGTTGTTACATGTACATTTATTGGATATGGTGTTAATTATTTTGGTTATTGGTTATATGATTATGAAAATCACAAAATCATAGGAGAAAATATTTCATATTCAATGAAAATGCCTTGTATAAGGATCAAATGTATGGAAAGAAACAGGAAAAAGAAAACAAAGAATACACAGTGCTTGATGAGATCACATAAAAGGTAAATGTGCTTGAAAATTATAATGATCAACAATCACAACAACAACGGTTACCTCAAACGCCTTAAAGTGGTGTTAGAAGATCTACCAGGATAAGTAGACCCCCTGAACGATAATCTCCTTGAATATTTTATGTATCGTTGACTGATTCTAGTGAACCAATAAAAATATGAAGAAGCAATGCAGGTAAAAACCAGGAAGAAGTGGGGGCAAGCCATGGAAGAATATATGGACTCCTTGATGCATAGCCATACTTGGGACTTACTCAAGTTTCCTACAAGTAAGAAAACATTGCAAAATAAATGTGTTTACAGGTTGAAGGAAGAAGATAGAGGTAAAAAAAGCTATAAGGATAGACTTGTGGTGAGGGGGTTTACACAAAACAAAGGTAAAGACTTTGATGAAATTTTTTTTTCTGTTGTTGTTAAAATGACTTCGATCAGAACTATTTTAAGTCTAGTGGCAGCAAAACATTTACATATTGAGAAGTTAGATGTAAATGCAACCTTTCTCCATCGGGATTCAGAAGAATAAATATATATGTAGCATCCACAATGGTATGAGGTCAAAGGGAACAAGAAGGTAGTGTGAAAATTGAAGAAGATGTTGTATGTCTTAAAATAAGCTCCAAGGTAGTGGTATATAAAATTTCACGGGTTTATGTCTGAACAAGGTTATACTAGATATCACTTTGACCATTGTGTTTATCTTAAAAGGAAAAAATGATGGAAACTATATTATATTGCTATAGTATGTAGATGGCATGCTTGTTGTAGGGTCTAACATGCAAGAAATAAATGTGGTCAAAGGAAAATTAGAAAATTCATTTGTAATGAAGGATTTGGGTGTTGCAAAACAAATCCCTAGTATGAGAATAGCTAGATACATGAAAAATCACAAATTAACAATGTCTCAGAGTGAGTACATAGAAAATGTGTTGGAAATATTTAATATGCATAATGAAAAACCAACTAGTACACCTTTGTCTAACCATTTCAAACTAAGTAATGAGATGTGTCCCAAGACTTAGGAAGAGATGGATTATATGTGTAAATTCCATATGCATCAACAATTGGAAGTTTAATGTATGCAATGGCGTGCACAAGGCTTGATATTTCACATTCAATGCGAGTTGTAAGTAGGTATGTGAACAATCCAATAAAAGAGCATTAGATGGTAGTGAAGTGTATTTGATAGGTACTTGAGAGGTACCACCAATCAAGAATTATGTTTTGGAGGTTCAAGCATTATTTTACAAGGATATGTTGATGAAAATATGGTAGGTGATAGAGATAACAGGAGGAGAACCACAGGGCATGTGTTTACTATAGGTGGGATAATTATCAGTTGGGTTTCAAAATTTGAAAAAGTTGTTGCACTTTCAACAATGGAATTAGACTATGTTGTTTCTAGAGAGGTTAGTAAAGAAATTATTTGGTTACTAAGGTTTATAGATGAATTGGGTAAGAAGAAAGATATGGGTAGGTTATACAATGACAACTAGTTCCATTCATCTTGCAAAGAACTCAACATTTCATTCAAAGACTAAACATATACAACTCAAGTACCATTTCATATGATCAGTGTTGGAAGAGGGACATTTGAAACTGGAAAATGACACATACGAGCTAGAATCCTGCAGATATGTTGACAAATGTTGTAACTAGGGAGAAATTGAGCTTCTGCTTAGTTTCAATTGGCTTTGAACAATTATGATGAAGATGAGAAACAAATAGGTCCATGTGGAGTCATTATCCAACGAGCGAAGCAACAATGGAGTTTATATAATCAATCTCCAAATGGGAGATTGTTGGGTGTGGAGCCTAATTATCTTCCTAATTGTTCAGAAGTTTATTGTTTCATTAGAGTTGGATCCTTGTTCCTAATGGGGAGGAAACACCACATGTATGATCACCCTGAGGAGGTCTCCATGGGGGTGGTGATGATGATTTTACAAGCCCCCCCTGGAAGGGGTTCGGGGGTAGCGCTCCCAAAGCTAAAAATAGATGAAAATTTTTCTTGTAAAATATTGTAATTTCTTAGTCAATTTGGTTCATTCATTATGCAGATGATATGACCATAGAAGTTATGTTAATTTAGGTTTTTTTTCCTAGAAGGTAACCCTCAGTTTATATGAGGGAAATTTATTTCGGTTGTGTATCATTATTCTGAGTGAGAAAGAGAGAGGAGGCTCTGTGATAGCAAAGAGTAAATTACATTGGATCTTCTATAGGTTGTATCTCTTAATTTTGTTGCATAATATAAAAGGAAGGATTGGTTGTTTCTTCGTGGACGTAGCCCAAATTAGGTGAGCCACATATATCTATGTCTCTCTTATGTTATGCTTTTCTGTGTTTGTATTTTTGCAATATTTTATGTGTTTTGTTGCTCTGTTAATTAATTTCTAACATTTCATATAGGCTTGTTTTGAGGTTTCATTCATGTCATTGGAATTGGATCATCGCATTCTTTAACATGGAACTATTTCTATCGAATTTTGAACACTTTTATTTTTGAGGTTTCTTGGAGCCTCCTAGGTCAATCCTCCCAACCGAAGGAATTTTGGACCCTAAAAGTTACATACAATGATCATACATGATTTTGTTGATTTACAACAAAATCCATACTCTTTCTACCTAGCAAAAGCCTAAAATATTACTATGTTTCATTCATAAGTGATTTTATATATTTCATCACTTTTACAGAAACATTTACCCATTTTTGGGGTCTTAGAAGCAACAAGTGATTTACAATGATGGACATATCTCAAGTAGGTTATTCATCCTTTCACTCATCAAGGCTAACAAGTTTTCCCTCTCGAGTTATTTCTATAATTGGATTTCTTCCTATAGCTGGCTTGCTTCATGAACTACTTCATCGACTTGTTCTTTTATAAGTTCTTGCCCAAACTTATTTTCCTCCTTTGGACATAGCATTGGATGTAGTTCCCAACATGTGGATTGATGATCTCCATCTTCATTATAATAGTCACAATTGTTATTCTTCTTCCAAACATTATTTCCCTTCCTTGGACGCATCTTTGGATGAAGTTCCTAACATGTGGCTTTCTGATTTCCACCCTTGTTCTAATGGTTGCAATGGTTTTTCTTCATCCAAGATTTTTTACCCTTCTTTTTCTTCTGATGTGGAGAGGCGTATTTATGTCATCTATCCTTCTGGATTGTTATAACTTTCTTGTATAATTCCATTCTTTTCTAACACCTGGGATCAACATGGTTATTCAAACCACAAAATGTACATGATTTTCTATGCTATAAACTTGCTTTACATTCCTAATTTTCTTATAATAAAAAGTAATGTTGGAAAAATTACACCTTGAATGGTTGTATTTGGTGTATATCTAGTGAGAAGAACTTTACTTAGCTATTCCTATAAAATTTTCACCTCCATTTATAGATGACTTGAAATCTCGATCGCTGGAATGATGTGATGTGCTCTCAGCCTACACTGATTCAAAATCGTTACTTGAAGAATTTCTTGCTTTTATGGCTTTTTCATTGGTGGTCTTGGAGGATGCTTCATATTCCTCTCTTCCATAGCCCAATCCTACATATTGAGGTAGTTATACCACTTGGATGGTATTATCAATGCCTTTCCCATTAATTCCAAGGCTCTTTTCTTCATATCCCTTTCTTTTCATTAGCTTCGAGCTAATTCTTGTAGTGTGCTTTACAAAAGGTAAAAAATCATCATTATAATGAGAACATAAAATGAAGAATCACTAACATTTTTTAACTCAATTGTCGGTTATTGATCTGAAATGATCATAGACTAAAACTGATGTAGAAGTGATTAGCCATTAATTGATTTGAATGTCAAGGGAAAGTGTAGAAAACGAAGAAAACTGCTTGAGAAGAAACCTTTACGACATCTGATTAAACATAAATAAGATGCATAATAGATGTGAAAACGGTAAGAACACAATGATACTAGACAACAAAGTTGATTACGGAGTTCGTCCCTGATGGACTACATCTTCGGGTCCGCTTTCAAGATGGGCTACCGCTTTATTAGGATTGAAAAAGTAGAGGTCGATTACACAGGGATTTGACCAAACTAAATGTGCACGCAGGCACTTCTGGTCACTTTCAATGGATATCCCTCTAAACCAGCTTTCCAACTCTTATCACGCTTCCCAATTCTGACTCCGGATGCTCCTGTTACACTGAAAACAAAACTACCTATGACCTTCAAAATATACATACAAAAACCAAAACCACTCATCTCCTCCATGGAAAAAACTGCCTCTTATAGGCCTGCAGGTACATTATAACTCCTTTGGGCTAAACATGGAATGAACTAGCTACATTCTGGGCTCTTGGGCCTCGGTCCACTAACCTCTTGACTCCTTAAGGTAGGGCTGCCATGGTCCCCCCATTATTTGTTTAATAAAACTTAACAAAAAACCCAAAAATACATTGGATAAGTTCAGAACCGTTGGTGGTCAGGCTAACCGGGGGGAGGTTCAGAACCATTACATGTGACTAGCAGTGGCCTAACCACCAGCTGCCACCTCCGCATATTCCCTGGCAATTATGACAATCCTTGTGCTAATTATTTTCATGTGACAACTTTCCGATGGTTATCCTCCACAGTTTGCTCTGCCACAGTTACATTAACTCTATGGTTACACATCCTAATCACATGTCTCTGCAATGGTTAGAACCCTATGCGGTCAAAGGTGACGATAAACTCTAACCTCTATGGTGCTATAACCTTAGCACATTCACATGTTGAGTTCAACTCCTGACCCACAGTTACAGTAACCTTTGCGGTTCCGAAGACCCCAACAGTTAATCAATGCAGCATTCACATGCTCAGACCTCCAATGCGGTTAGAGCTGGAAGTTTAGGTGATTGTGTATTGTTATTTGTTTATTTTTATAATGTTTAAAAATTATGTTGAGGATTGTGTATGTTAGGTTTTATGACTTAGGCATAGGTTTTAACACATAGGTTTTAACACATACTGTTAATGTGATAGGTTTGGTAGGACTTAGGTTTTAGTCTTAGTTTTTAATACATATTTCAATGCATTATGGTTTAGAATTAGAGAATGTATCGCTATAGGTTTAGGTTTTGTAATGGTGTTTTGGACTTAGGTTAGGGTTTTAGGATTAGGTTTGGATTTTAGTCATTAGGAGTTTTTTTCATCAAATGGGAAAACCCTTTTACAATTAAATGTCACAAGGTGACATTTTGTCTCATGAAGAAAACCAAACCTTGCTTGACGATAACCCATATCGACACAAAATCCTACGAGGCGAATGACAAACACATGTTGTCGACCAATCCTGAAAAGTGGAACTGACGACAAACTCATTTTGACAACCAGGTGCTAAACCATCTCAACTGAACGCCATGAAAAACCATAAAACATTACCTGAAAAACCTGATCCATAACCAACACTGTTGAAATTGAACTGAATGTTGATGATGACATGGAACACTGATGACGAACTGTGCAACTGATATGATGAGATCCTCCTAGATCAATCCTCTCCACTTGAAATCTTTTGGACCACAAAAGTTTGACTAAAAAAATAGTCGATGAGGGTAGACTCCCTCTCTTTCCACCTTGACTTGATGATGTACCAATACATTCAATAAATCACCTACAAGTGATGACCTTGATGATGTTGACCATGGAACTTTTTTAGTCGATGACATATTTCATCCATCTGCAGTATGAAAAACTTGCGATGATGGGAAAATGACCTGTTATGAACATGGTAATTGAATTCTTTCCATGAAGAACCATGAGTTAGTGATTCATAATCATCTTCGAAAATAGTCTCTACAGGATATTGTTTAATACCACTAACATGTATTAGCAATCTATTTTTCGGAATAATAGAGACAATCAAAG
>APFE031712170.1:0-12262 GCA_000404065.3 Pinus taeda
CAGGTATCCTTCTCGAACACTGTCTTTACACCTGCATCATCCAACTTGCTTACAGAAATCAGATTTTTGGCCAACACATGAATATGCAGAACACCCGGAAGGGTTCTAACCCTTCCACCTTGCAACTTCAACTTTACTTTTCCGCGACCAACGATTCCAGCCTTCCTATCATCTCCTAAGAAGACATCACCACCATCGTATTTCTCATACTCGCAGAACCACTCTCTATGGGGAGTGAAGTGAAAGGATGCACCTGAGTCAATCAACCATGCCTCATGATCTACATGTTACTTGAAGAAGCCAAGTACACATCCCCACCTTCATCTGAGGTGGTTTTCGCCTCTGCAGAAGGAGCATCATCAGATCCCTTTCCTTTATCAGGAGATTTAGATTTACACTCCTTCTGAAGTGCCCTTCCTTTCCGCATTTCCAGCACACCACCTTTGTAGGTTTTCCTGGAGATTTAGATCTCCCTCTAGATTTAGATCTCCCACTCGATGACTTATTTTTGTTTCTGTTCTGGGACCGTACTCGTACAGACAAGGCATCACCATTCTGGTTGTCCATATTTTTCCGTCTCATCTCCTCCGTCAGCAAGGCTGAGACTATTTCATCAAACTGCAAGCAGTTGCATTGCTACCTATTGCAATAACCAGACTATCCCACGAATCTGGTAGAGAACACAACAAACTGATGCACTTATCTTCATCTGAATTTTAATATCAACAGATGATAACTGACTTACCACAATATTAAACGCATTCAGATGCTCTGTCACCGAGTCTCCATCTTTCATCCTCATGTTATACAGCTTTTTTTTCCGCAGGAACAGTTTTATTCACTTAGAGACTTGATTGGTACAAAGTCCTAAAAACTTTTCCCATAAAGCCTTCGCCGTACTTCCCCTAACATTCAACAATACTGAATCTAGACACACAATCGTATTGTGCTCTTTGCCTTCCGATCCAACTTCTTCCATTCTTCATCGGTCACTCCGTTGGTTTAGTACCCGGATCTACCACGATCCACTGATCTTTATCCACCAACAGATCCTCCATCTTGAGTTTCCACAACTCAAAACTCTGACCATTGAACTTCTCAATCTCTATCTTTCCGCTGCTTTCCATCTTCTTTCACCACCAGAATCGATCTCGTAGATCTCCCACTGCACAGGGTCTACCACAGGCCCGAGCGAAACCCCTCAACAACAAAGGCATCCCCTTGAAGCCAAAACAGCTATGATACCAAATGTAGGTTTTAACCCCGTACAGAAATTACCTACATACTAATTCTAAATCACAGGAAAAATAAAAATGCGAGAGCATAACACATAAAACACATATACACAGAGATTTCCCACTAGATCTCAAAATCGAGACTACCAGCTTGATTTTTCATTATATTCCTTTCATTGTTACAATACATATTTATACATGCCGAAGTATCCAATACCATGGACCGAAAACTATCGCGTCCAAAACCATGGACCGAAAAGCATCGCGTCCAAAACCATGGACTGAAAACCATAGGTAGGTTCGCCCAGCCTAATATAGGGTCCAAAAAAAAAATTTCTCAGGGCGCTGCCCCGAACCCCGTAGAGGGGGGCTACCCGCCCCCCCTGTGACCCCCCCGCTGCGCAATCAGCACAATGAAGGGGGGGCTCCGGCCCCCCTCTAACCCCCCGATTCACTACGTAGGTTAGTCGTGGAAAGAATATAACACAACCCAACATTCTCTTCAATTTCTAGATAAATTTTCAGTGCTATAGCTATCACAGAAGAGTTGCCTTCATCTATGGACACCTTCAAATTTGTAGAAGTAAAAGGCATAATAAGCTCAAGTTTTGAAAAACTCATCTGAAATCCTGGTTGATCATAAGTCTCTTTTGTTAGCAAACCAGGCTATAGTTTGTCTTTCTTTGATGGTTGTACCTCCTCCATATCTACACCCATTGATTTTATAGTATTTCTTTTCAAAGTATTCTCTTTGATTGAAGGTGTTTAAATCTCCAATTCTGAACTGACAGGCCAAGCATCTTGATTTTCCTTCCATTCTATTTCAGGCCTACTTTCATGCATATATGGTGCCAAGCTAACAATCTTCCTTCTTTCTGAGATCACTTGGTGAGGGTCATATTTCCATCTTTCATCCAATTCAAAATGAAATTCCTTCATCATCTCTTCTACTTGGGTAATAGCTTGTTTGGAGTTTACTATAAATGGACCAACAACATTTTCTAATTTGACTAAATGCCCTATATTCCTAGGAAGGAAATCAGTCTGGTTGACATGCATGATCTTCCTTATGAATTCTAAGGAGAATATTCTCATTGGCATAAAAATTGGCAATTGATAGGGCCTCTCCTCACAGCCATATAACCTTATTCATGTGAAGTCCTAAAAAATATGCTAATCTCCAACTCCGGTGTCCTTAATAAGATGCAATAACTGCTTTTCCTGTGGTAAAATTCTTGGGGGTGGTGCACAATTCAGGTAGTGTAGGTAGTGGCCATGTAGGTGGACAAAAACTGAGGGAATCCATCATTATTTAACTTTGTCTTAACTACATTGGTCCACTCAACTACACTAGTTTGAAAAATTATGTTCATGCCTATGTTGCAAACTAGAGAAAGAGCAAGCTACCTGGTAACATATGGGCGCATAATTTTATTCATACTCTAGGAGTTATTCCCAAGGTTTAGTTCTTAAAAGAAGAGATGAAAAGACAAACTTATAGCTAGAATAAGTTGAATTCTAAGTTTTATAGTGATTTAAACTTTTTCAGATGAAGAATTTCATTTTACACAAGCCTTAAAAGTAGTTAAGCGAGTTATGTTTCCTATTGTGAAGTAGGCTTCCAAAATTCTTTGATAATACAAGTTGTCGAACTCTACTTGATTCAGGTTTTTAGATGGTTTTTTATTGTAGAAAGATCGATAAGGAGCCAAATGATGATGATTTGAAAGGACTAAGACATATCTCTTTTAAAGAATATGAAGGAGAGAAACGAATTAAATATTATCCTTCTCAAGATGCTCCTCACCTACAACCCTTGCTCTTGTGAAAATTTAATATTGGTTCCAATGAGAACCCTAAGATGGCATCAATAGAAGATTACTCAGATGAGATGAAAAATAATGAAATCTTTGACCTACTCAAGGAATATGAGGACTTGTTGCATATGTTTAAGAGTTGAAAGGTATCAAAGGAGATCCAGGGGAAATGAAAATAGTTTTTAATCTAGATGCACATCCAACAAATTGTCCATATTCGTTGAATATTAGGGTCAAGACAAAATTCAAGCGAGAGATTGAAACATGCTAGAAACAAAACTTATATTCCCTGTAGATGAAATTGAGTGGATAAGTCACATAGTCATCTAGGATGAGAATGATTATGAGGAGATCAAAGTTTGTGTTGGTTATCATAGCTTAAACAATGCATGTGTCCATGACCTCTTCCCGACTCTTTTCAGTGATGAGGTTGTGGATAATGTTGTAGGTTAGGAAGCTTATTCCTTTACAAACAAGTTCTTAGGTTATCATTAGGTCCACATTGTGGAAGAATATAAGAATAAGACTATTATTAATACTAAATGGGGGTCCTACATGTATCATGTGATGTCGTTTGAACTTAAGAATGCACCTACAGTCTTTTCTAGAATTGTTATTGCATTCTTTCGAGAGTACATACATAAATTTATGGAAGTTTATATGGATGAATAGACTATTTATAGTCTATTGAAGAAGCATTCAAGTTTTCTTAAGGTAATGTTTGATAAATGAGGAAAACTACAAATTTCTCTTAATTTGAATTGTCTTTTCTATGTACCCTTCATAAATTTATTGGGACATATTATTTGTAAGGTTGATGTATCAGTTGATCCAGCTAAATTTGTTGTAATCCTCAACATGCCACCTCCGACAAGTGTTAAAAAACTTAGATATGCTCTTGGACACACATGCTATTACTGCATTTTCATACACAACTATGCTTATATTATTTCTCCACTTGAGAGGCTTCTGAAAAAGTATCAGCCTTTTGTATGGACTTCTTAGTGTGATGCTACATTTGAGACATTAAAGGAGAAACTGGAAAGTGCTCCTATTCTATTTTACCTAGACTAGAATAAGGATTTTCATATACATATTAATGCTTCTAGAACTTCCCTTGGTGTTATTCTTGTGCAACTAGGAGAAGGGAATCTCTATCATCCGATATACTTCACTAGTAAAAACTTATCTAATGAGGAACACAATTATACTATGAATGAATCTGAAGCCTTGGCAATGGTATATTCTCTTCAAAAGTTTCGACATTATCTACTAGGAGGGAATTTTCAATTTTTTTAGAAATCATTCAACCTTGAAGTACCTAGTCAATAAGCTTGTTTTGGAGGGAAGAATATTTCATTGGTCACTATTATTTCAAAATTTCTATTTTGAGGTTGTTAGGGCCTAAATCTACCTTAGGCTAAGAAAGGGAGGATCTAGGGTAACATCAAACCACGCTTAACCTGGTAGCTAGCCCTACCAGGTCGAGAGAGGGCTCTCTCCTGTCAATCTCAGCAAAGTATCATCAATAAGGGCTTGAGATGAATGATACGATGGCTGATCTTAGGCTAGGTATGTGTGTAAAAGAGTTTGATTGAATTTAATGATGTTTTTGTTGGCTCAGAGGGAAAGGAAGATTTGGGTCTGGGGAATGAGGCTCAGTTTTGTAGAGATATCTATGGGGCAAGGTAGGCAACTGGTTTGGTACTTCAAATTAAATGAGATGGAGATATTTAGACAAGTGAGGAGTGGAAGAGGGCAAGAAAACCTCGGGGATCCTCTTCAAACAGCTGAAAACATCAAGAACTAAGAAAACCCTAAGTAGAGCGCTGCAATTTCAATGGATTCTACCTATACTCTTATTTGTTTTAGTTAAGAAGAAACAAGATAGATAATGAAATACATAAAAGATAAGTGAAACTCACTATTACAGAAGAAAGAACTATACCAAAACAAAATGCCACATGAATCCCAAAGAGTGCTGCAAACCCTGGTCTCTATTGTTATAGACATTTTCGGGCACTTCAACCCCCATCATAAATGTCCATAAAATGAAGGCTCCTAAGTCCCTAAAAGTGTTGCTTCACTACCTAAAGGAATAAGGTCAGCTGATTACATCATCTCCCAGAAGTTCTCCATTGAAAACTGCTCATAAATGGTCAAAACTGGACCATATTGAAAGCTCAGTGCAGAGGGTGTGATGCATATCACCTTCCCAGTGTACAAGGTGCGATGCATACTGATTTTCTCCTCTGTAGGGTGCGATGGTCAGGAATGGACAAATGGCAGGGACAAAATGTGTTGGTGGAAGATCATGGAATCTTCCATAAGCTTCCCCTCTGACACTTGCCTCTCTATTTTCGACCAGGGATGAGTAAGAGATCATCATTCTCCAAGTGGAAGTAGGAACTATCAGATAGAAGACACTAATCAAGATCCCAGGAGATGACTCACCTCTCTATAATCATCTATATATGGATCCCTCATCACAGAGATCCGGAGGCTGGAATTTTGTATCTTATAGAGAAGTGTTGTTGGTTTTCTAGTGTACATTCATAGTGTTGGGTGATCTAAGCTTTGCTTGAGGTGAAGAATGGATTCTTAGCTGGAGGATGATGCTGGGTCAGAGCACAGGGTTGTAATCCTCTTGCTACTTTTTATCTGAATAAAGCTATTCTTATTTCCTTCCATATTCTTGTGTACTTGTTTATATGTGCATTTATATGGTTAATACACATCTGATCTTGTATTATTTATGAATTTAGATCCTTGTTTCTGGATAGTAGTATGTTGTTGTGGTTCCACAGGTTCTTTTGAAGCTGGGCAGACAAAGAAGAAGCGACGAAGCTCTATCAAGAAGGAGAGGAAATCAAACGCAAGACTCAGATTGGTCTTCTTGGTCCTCCTCTCATCTATTTTCATAAAAGGAAACAATAATAGACTTTGATTGTTTGTTTCTAAGATAGCCACCCATCTTAGTGGGAATAGCAGCATCCGAGTGGACACTATTCCCGGATAACAAAATGGCGATTCCACTGGGGAGCGACTAGATTACTTGTTAGCCTATCTATCCTTGTTTCTTTTATAAACTTACAGATGGAGCCTGAAGTCAAGCCAGCTAGCCTTCGAACTGCATTTGTTATACAAATGCAAAGTAGACCAATGTTGCTTCAGTCTATCACCATGTTTTGTTTATGAATTAAACAATATATCTGCAAGCAATCTAATTGCCCTAAGTGGTGGCTCTAGTAACCTCTTAGATCACCCCTGTGTTTTACATACACTGATCTCTACTTATTCGGCCTAAACACCTAAACTAGATTGCAAACTGTGAGTGAAATCTCATTCAAAGTCTCGCACTACTACCATCGCACACTACCTTCAAGGCAGTTTGTATGCATCGCACTTCCCGAGTGCAGTAGGTGCGTTGCATACTAAGTTCACTGTGTAATAGGTGCAATGGTCAGGGAGGGTTAACTTTACCCTCCAACTGTGGATTTTTCTCACTGTTTTCAGTCTTATTCAAGAGTTTTGTTGTTTGTAGTCAGTTTACTTCTACGAAACCCCCTTCTCTTGCATTATTCCACCTCCTTAGTGCAAAGAACTATAAATGTTTTTATGTATTGTGCAACATTTTTAGTTCTCTTTTGCAAAAAAGTAGCATAGTCGAACTGTCGTCTCTAGATTTGAAAGTGTCGTAGCTGTCGTTTTTAGTTTTAGGAAGCAATCCCATTGTTCTTGATCGTCGATTATACAGTTAATATTGCATAGGATTTGAATTATTAGTTTTAAAGTGTCGAAAAGAAATTTCCATTTCAAAATCGCAAAGTGTCTTTCTTTCTTTCACTTCGTTTTGGAAGAGAATTTTTTTGAGTACTGTCACTTTAAAAGTAATTCAGTTTTGCACATAGCTTTCTTAACATCATTCACACATTAAGAAGGCTGAAAACAAATACATGAATGTGCATTTGCATTTTGATTTCTTGGCTTGATTTAGGATTGTGCATTTAACGTATGCTCTGTGCTCTGTGAAGAAAAGATTCTTGACTTTCTTCCCTTTAGTAGCTAGGACTTTCATTTCTGAAAGAAGATAAAACATTTGCTTATCATCTTAGACTACATTTTAGGAATTATATACACATCACGTGGTGAACCTGAAAGACAAATTGCTAAGCAAGATCAACTTAAAATAAATTCAATGAATCTAACAACGCTTTGGAACTTAACGCACAACATCTATAGGTCTAGGCTAGAGACGTATTCCAGCGTCGTAAAACTTGGTAACTGTTGCTTTCAGTGTTGGTTGGCTGATTCCTCCACTCTGAGACGGCAAGTGCATGTACAGACTTGTGCTCCCATGTACTGTCGAGTATATATTGGGAGACCACAATAGGTTGCATCCTTTATCCTTAGGAAGCTGTGTCTACCACCCTATCGATCGCAATGCACCAAACACAGCATTCGGGAAAATTGATTGTCGTACCGTAAAAAGTATTTTGCAGTTTTGCAATTGGTTTGGTAATCCTTTCTGCCTATATCTCTAGAGAAGTCCATTTTGCTCCTTTTCAGACTCCTTAAAGGAAAAGGTCCTCTGAGCACTTTTCACTTCAGGCTCAATAAAAATCGAAGGCGACTAGAGTCATCTTTTTTTTTTCTCAAATCTTTAAAATTGAAAAAACAAGTTGTGTCAAAGCGTCTAAAAATTTATTTTAATTGGAATAATGTCACAAATTCCCCAGTTGATCTTCAGGTTGAGAATATGGAGTCTACCAACCAAGAATTTTGCCGTGAAGGAAATCCTAGTCCCTTCTCCTCTTGGGGAGATGTTGGTCCACCCCATATGGCCACTTTGTCACTTCTAGGATTGACAATTGGTTTGCCTGTCTGGATCTTCTCTACCTCTGTCGTTCAGAATCCCGTAATTCTTGAACAGTCTAATTAGCAACTAGATGATACTAGAGTTTCCTCCCAAGCTTCTACTTCATCTGATTCTCCCTCTCCTTCTTCCTCTTCACTTGATAAAGCCGATAAAGCTAAAAATCAAGTAACTGAGAAGAAGAAGAAGCAGAAAGAGAAAAAGGAAAAGAAGAAAAAGGAACCAAAATCGAAAGGGAGCAACCAAGTATCGTCTAGCGAAAATTCTCACACTGCACAGTCAAAACCTAAATCTCCTTGTGTCATTTGCAATGGAGACCACTCTCACCGAGATTGTCCCTACATCCCTTAGATCTTAAGGGACTGGTCTCCTCGTTTGCACAATTCGGTAGTGTCAGCCTCTGGCGATCATGTTGAATGCTCACCATCAACCAGTGAAAGTGAAGCACATGGACAAAGAAGGAATATTTGATTTCCTTGTAAGTTGCGTGAAGGCAATCACGTTGTCCATTGTTGTCCCTTCCTTAACGAGGCTAAAAGAGTTTTGGATGATCGTCTGGTTTCACTGCTACGACTTCCTCCTGGATATAAAAAACTCTTGGCAAGTCCTCCACCAGTTGAAAATCCAGCTGGCCCATCATTGTGGTCGGTCAAAGCGTCTATCATTGAAAATGAACCCTCTGAATCCATACTAGACGAAAGTCAAAGGGTCGATACAGCAGTTGACCCGGTCTTGCCTTCAGAGTGTTCATCTTCGAATGATAATTTCAGTGAAGAGAAAGAGAACGACACTGTTCAAATTCTTTTCATCAACACAAACTCTGATGAACTTGGGGGTAGTCCTCCCGTTCCTTTATCGCAGGAAGGAAGTTCATCATAGTCATATCCGGCCATCTATTCGGTCCCACCACCAAGCAACCTAGTCGTTTCCTTCGACTAGAATCTACTAGGCAGACCTCGTTTACCAGCTAGTGTACCATTTAGAATCATTGTACAACCTTACAGAATGGTCATGGTTGGTACCATCATTGATGAAGGGGCTTCTATGAGTATCCTTTCCTCAACTGCTTGGAAAGTGTTTGGTTCGCCATCGCTTTTGCCTGAAAAGAGAAATCTGACAGGCTTCGACAAGGAAACCAATCAACCTTTAGGGATCCTTCCAAATGTGCCCATTACTTTGAGAAGGAAAGTTGTTCACATGAACGTTATGGTAGTTCAAGGACCTTTAGATTATAATCTACTCCTTAGACGCAACTATATTTATTGCATGGGAGGCATCGTCTCCTCACTTTTTAGAGTAATGTGTTTTCTGCACAAAGGCAGAATGGTCAAGCTCGTGGACCAGATGTCATTCCCTAGTTCACATATCGCAAATAGTCAAATGCCATCCCTAAATGGTCTTTTCATGCAAGAAATGTCTCATCGGTCTCCAGTCCGTCCACCTGATGAGCGCGAGTGATTCAGGAAGGTGTGACTGAAACCCAAGGGGCATGCACCCTGGTCTGTTTCGGCAGGAAAACCTTGGGTATAGAGTGGATTTCCACGAGGGATATATGACTAGTCTGGCGAACTCGTCCTTACAGGAAAATGGGAACAGGCTAGAATAAGATACCTTCGTTAAAGTTATGTGAGTGGAATGCGTCTGCGCCATTCACCTTTCTCTGTTTCGATAGACATTGCCGAGGAAGCATTTTATCCGCTACGTGGATACAACTTTCTTGGTAACCTAGAAATTTTTCACTATAATTGGGGGCATGCAAACCTTTCTGCATGCAAGTAAAGAGCGGCTATTTATTTTTTAAATTTTTAGGATCTCTAACCCTTTAAACCTGTAAGGCTATTCGTTTCCTAACTTTCATGAAGAAAGGATCTGTGGCAAAGCTTGAGAGATGTAAGCCACTTCAAAATAGCATCTCGAATGAGACATTCTTATCATACGACTGGCAAGCAATGTTGTCGCAGAGTTCAAGCTCGTTAAAAAATAAACAAAAGTCATGAGCAAATGTTTCCCCCAGCGTTTAAGCTCATTAAAAAATGAACCGGTAAATAACCATTGTGAATGCCTTATCACCAGCTTTTGATCCTTGGTCGTGTTCTCGCCATCACCTCCACTCTGTTTTTAGTCAATCATTCACCCCCATATGATTGTTTACCCCTTCGAGGAACATCTGCGAAGAGTGATTCTGTTAACCATCCTTGTGACACTGCCGTGATTGGAAAATTCCAAATCTTACCTGGAATCAGCTGCTACCCAAAACCATCACTCGTTCCTCGAAAACGAGTCTTCTTTAAGCTCTTTTCACCTGACTCGTAAAATATGAAAATATTGTCGAGCGATTGGCCTCTCCGGCTTGTTAAAGGCATTAGAAGTGCTATCCCTCCTCTGGATTTTAATCTTTTTGGACCTAAGGGATTATTACACAAAAAGATCGAGCACTTGTCTTGTTCAGCTCGTTAAAACTATCGAAAATTCATCCCTTTTGTATTATTTTATGCTTTTTCGGACTTAAGGGATTATATAACGAAAAAGAATCTTTAGAGTCTCCTTTCTGTTTCTTTCAGACTCTCTAAAATTGAAAGAGATTGAGTTATCTTTGTTGTTAAACTCGTTAAAACCTAATAGCGACAAACTCATCCAAATGGACAAGAATGAGTTTCACTGTCGCTAGGCTCGCTAAAATATAACGACAGGTTCGCCCAAAGGGCGGATTATAGAAAAAGCATATGTTATCCTCCTCAAGCTTGACAAAAACAAAGAGGTACTGGTCAGCAATCACTGGGGAAAATTGGGAAGAAAACTTGAAGAAACTTTATTGGTAGCAAGTCGCTCTTGAATATGACACTTTCCTTGCGCATCCATGCCGGGTTGGGTTGTTCCGTTCACTGGTCATCACCATTGGTCCATCACACCATCCATCTTTGGGGTTAACGCTACCAATCCATTGTTAGTGTCGCCAATATGTTCAAGAGAAGTCATTTAGACAATTCACCTGTGTCTCACCCACTGCAATACATTCATGCTTCTTTCCTTCATGACCGCCACCCTGAACCCTGTATCGTCATATTGTTTTCACCTCCAAAATCATTTGCTTCGTTCTGTGTCGTTGATGTGGGATTCATTAAGGCTCTCCTGCGACGGGTCGCTTCTTGTAGACATCAACTCATTATCCAAGAAGTTGACTTATGAACAACATTTTTAATACTTTGAAGCTTGCATGCCTCAATGGCAAGTTTCTCACTTTCGGCGACAGGTTTACATCAATGGCCTTCGACTGAGAGATTTTACATGGTGTTCGACGCCAAGTCCTTTTTCACACCACGTGAATTGTACTGTAGTACCTTGAGGGTCATTGTCATTATTGGTGATTCCTCTCGCGCTTGTTAACAGCTTACATCATTGGCTGGTATCAGGCGATGTCTTTTCATGTTCGACTCCAGAACATTTTTCACATGGATCGACTTGTACTCCGAGTGAATATTGAACGAGTTTTGAAGACCCCAGATCTAGTTTCATCCATCCGTGCTGCAATATATTCAGGAATATAAGGACATCAAGTTTACATCATTGCCAAACAGATGATCATCCAATTCAAAGGATGATGAGTCCAAATCGTCAATCTTCCACACAGACGATTGTCTGTCCTATGTACATGAAAATGAATTTATAAAGCTGAGCATGGGAATGCCCGCCTCAGCTAGATCATGAAAAAATGTTGTAAAAATAATGTATTGTATTGTATCTTATTATAGGTCACCTCCCAGCTCGAAAAAACTTTGGATCCTCATAGTAAAGCATTTCACCCGACATCGGAAGGATTAACGACCTCATGCTTTAGGGGGCAACAGTTATAGAGATTTTTGGGCACTTCAACCCCAATCATAAATGTCCATAAATTGAGGGCTCCTAAGTCCCTAAAAGTGTTGCTTCACTGCCTAAAGGATCAAGGTCAGCTGATTACATCATCTCCCAGAACTTCTACACTGAAAACTACTCATAAATGGTCAAAACTGGACCATACTGAAAGCTCAATGCAGAGGGTGCGATGCATATCACCTTCCCAGTGTACAAGGTAGGAAGCATACTAAATTTCTCCTATGTAGGGTGTGATGGTCAGGAATGGACAAATGGCAGGGACAAAAATGCGAGGTGGAAGATCATGGAATCTTCCATAAGCTTCCCCTCAGACACTTGCCTCTCTATTTTCAACCAAGGACGAGTAAGAGATCATCATTCTCCAAGTGGAAGCAGTAAATATTAGAGAGAGGACACTAATAAAGATCCTAGAAGATGACTCACCTCTCTGTAATCATCTATATATGGATCCCTCATCACAG
>APFE031712170.1:12272-70280 GCA_000404065.3 Pinus taeda
TAATAAAGATCCTAGAAGATGACTCACCTCTCTGTAATCATCTATATATGGATCCCTCATCACAGAGATCCAGAGGCTAGAATTTTGTATCTTATAGAGAAGTGTTGTTGGTTTTCTGGTGTACATTCATGGTGTTAGGTGATCTAATCTTTGCTTGAGGTGAAGAAGGGCCTCCTAGTTGGAGGATGATGCTGGGTTAGAACATATGGTTGTAATCCTCTTGCTATTTTTCATCTTAATAAAGCTATTCTTGTTTTCTTCCATATTCTTGTGTACTTGTTTATATATGCATTTATATGGTTAACACACATTTAATCCTATATTATTTATGAATATAGATCTTTGTTTCTTCGATAGTATTATGTTGCTATGATTCCACAGGTTCTTTTTGAAGCTAGGCAGACGAAGAAGAAGCAGCGAAGCTCTATCAAGAAGGAGAGGAAATCAAGCGCAAGACTCAGGTTGGTCTTCTTCGTTCTCCTCTTGCCTATTTTCATAAAAGAAAACAATAGTAGACTTTACTTGTTTGTTTCTAAGATAGCCACCCATCTTAGTGGGAATAACAGTATCTGAGTGGACACTATTCCCGGTAACACTACTGTACCACGCTCTTGGTACTTGCTTCAGCCCATAAAGAGATTTCTTCAATCTGCACACTTTGTGCTCTTGAACTTTCTCTTCATAGCCTAGAGGTTGTTCAATGTAAACCTCTTCCATTAATACTCCATTTAGGAATGCTAAGTTCACGTCCATTTGGTAAACTTTCCACTTGTTTTGTGCTGTTATGGACAACACTGCTCTCACAGTTTCCATTCTAGCAAATGGTGCGAAAGTTTCCTCATAGTCTCTCCCATACTGCTGCTTATATCCTTTGACAACAAATCTTGCCTTGTGTCTTTCTATTTTGCATTCAGCATTACTCATGGTCTTGTAGACCCATTTAACTCCAATGACTTCCTTTCCTTTTAGTAGTTCAACTAATCCCATGTCTTGTTTCTTTCTATGGCATTGATCTCCTCATCCATAGCTTCTATCCATTTCCTATCCTTAATTGCATCTTCGAAATGAATAGGATCATAAACATGACAATATAAAGCAAACAAAGAATTCATACCTTCATTTGTTTCCTCTTGTTCATAAATATCACTTAAATTTATGAACTTCTTACCTCTTTCATTTGGTGTACAAGTGCTTGAAGATCCATTTGAATTTCCTCCTTGTGATGTGCTTGGAGAAGCACTTTCATTTCTCCTCAAGGGTGTCTCTTGCTGCCCTTGTGTTGGCGTTGCTGTTTGGGGATGTATTTCAGCCATCTCCTCATCATCTTCATCATGTGACAAAGAGCTTTTAACATTCACTGTTTTCTCTATGCTTCCATCCCAAGCTTCCTCCTCAATGAACTGAACATATCTACTCACAAAAAACTTCTTGTTGGATGGGTTATACAACCTATAAGCTTTGGATTCCTCACTGTATCCAATGAAAATACATTTCTCCCCTTTGTTGTCCAACTTCTTCCTTAACTGATCTGGAACGTGTGCATAAGCCACACATCCAAAAACTTTCATGTGGGTGACTCCTTTCTTTCTCCTACTCCATGATTCTTCCCGCACTCTGTTCATGACTACTTTTGTAGGACATCTGTTCAAAATATACACTGCACAATGTACAACTTCAGCCCAATAATCATTTGGCAAATGCTTTGCCTTTAACATACTCCTTGCCATTTCCATGTTTGTCCTATTCTTCTTTTCGGTACTCTATTTTGCTGCGGAGTGTACTAGTGGTAAGTTGTTATGAATTCCATTTTCTCTACAAAAACGTAGAAATTCTTTGGAGATATACTCACCTCCTCTATCAGTTCTTAAAACTTCGATATGCAGCCCACTTTGGTTTTCTACAAGTGCTTTGAAATTTCGAAAATTTTCAAACACTTCACTTTTGTTCTTCAGGAAATAAACCCATGTTTTTCTAGTGAAATCATCAATGAATGTTAGTATATAGAGGCTGCCTCCAAGTGATGGAGTTTGCATCGGTCCACATACATCAGAGTGGACAATCTCTAAGGGTGCTTTTTCCCTTATGCTTTTCCCAGATGGAAAACTTTCTTTGTGTTGTTTCCCCAGGATACAACCTTCACAAAGGCTTTCTAGTTTCTCTATCAATGGTAGTCCTCTTACCATTCCTTTTCTGCTCAACAAGTTAAGACATCCAAAGTTGAGATGTCCAAATCTCAAGTGCCACAACCAATTTTCATCCTTTGGCTCACTTTGGAAAGCCTCTTGTGTAATTGCTGCAATTTCAACTCCATCTTTTAAATCTAATTTTATCTTCAGAGGGAACATCCTGTTCCTTGTCATCATCACTTCAGCAATACATCATTTGTTAGGTTTTCTATCCATGATGGTGCATACATCATTCTCAAAGAAAAAATTGTAACCATTTTCAACAAGATGTCCAATACTTAAGCGGTTACATTTCATTCCAGGAACATAATAAACATCTGCCATGGTTTTCTTTTCACCTGTCTTTGTTAAGATATTTACCTCTCCTTTTCCCATAACAGAAACTTTACTATCAATCCCAAGTGTGACTTGTGACTTCACATTCTAATCTAACTTTGAAAACAGGGCGATGTTCCCTATCATATGGTTACTGCAACTGAAGTCTAGAAACCATATATCATCACTCTTTGTTTTAGCCATATTGCAAGCTAACAACAAATTATCTTGGCTGATATTTTCTCTAGTGAAATTTGCACTAGATTTATTATTCATATCATGTTGTTTCTTCCTACATTCATTTGCATAATGCCGATATTTTTTACAATAGTAACATTGAACATTGTATTTTTCATACCTTTGTCCCTGAGCTTGATGTTGTCCAATTTGTTTATTGCTGCCTCTTCCTTGAGCATTTGCTGGACTATTTCTTCCACCTTTGTTTTGGCTTCTGCCTCTTCCTCTCTTGTTACCTTTTCCTTGACCTCTTCCTCTTCCAAATGACATCAGGGTCTTAAAAGCTTGTTCTAGAGATGAGTTTTCATTTCTACTCAATCTCTGCTCATGTGTTATCAGTGATGCATGTAGTTCATCAACAGAGAAATTTGTGAGATCCTTTGTCTCTTCTATGGTGGTGACAATCACATCGAACTTTGAGGGTAGGACCCTCAATAGTTTCTCCACAATCCTCCTTTCTTCAAGAATCTCTCCATGAGACCTTATCTGTGTGACCGAACCAATTACTTGCGTGAAGAATGAGTCAATATTATCTGACTCCTTCATGCATAGATTCTCAAAATCTCTCCTCAACAACTATAGTTTTGTTGTCTTCACTTTCTCCATGCCTTGATAGGCTGTCTTGAGAGATTGCCATACTTCTTTGGATGTATTCGCTGCTACTATCCTTGGAAATACACTCTCATGCACTGCTTGATATAAGAAGAGGAGGGCTTTAGAATCCTTCTTCTTATAGCTCTTCAACTGTTCTTTCTCTGCCTAAGTTAAATTATTAAACTCATTTTCATCTACTAGTTCTTCAAAACCATCATCAACAAATTTCCATAAGTCTTGTGAGGCAAAGAGTGTTTTCATGGTTATTTCCTAATAGTCATAGTTTTTCCCATTAAATTGTGGGAGCTAGGTAGTACAGATACCCATGCTAGTGGTGGAGCCAGCCATTCTAGCACTCTAAACTATGCTTCAAATACCTGACTGTGTATTTAAAAATCACTGACTGTCTTCAATAGCAACACAAAAAACAAACTTGAGAAACACCTTTGATTCTTTTTTGACTGAGTCTTCACTCTGCTGAGCTTCTCCAGCAAGAAATCCTTCCTTCAGCTTCTTTGACACCTTCAAAGAGGCTAGACAAGCTCTGATACCACTGTTGGGAATTTCTGCTAAATTCCAAAACAACCTTACACATGATCTTTAACATAGGGAAGCAAAAATTGTTTGCTGAGCAAACAGAGTTTCTTACACCCACAAAACAAACTTTTTATTCATTAATAAAACAACCCGTTACAAAAGGATATTCCTCTTAATAGAGGGATTCACCAAGAACTTCCAGTTCCATACAAAAAAAATTACTCTGTCTTCTCCTAAACATACTCTGTTTCTGCTTCTAAAATATTACACTGCTATGTGTAAAATTACATATATTTATACTGCTGCATATTCCATTACAAAAAAAGCTTACATTCCCTTCATGCTGCTATGCATATTGCATTCAATGAAAAATCAAGAAAGCTACTCACGCATTGTTGTGCATTACATTATACTTCAATCAACAAAAAACCATCCATGCGCTGTTGTGCTATATTGCATTACAATCAACAAAAAAAATTTCCACGTTGCCCCTGTTCTTCTATATTCGCACTACTGTGCGTTTCACAAAATACCCTAGTCAACACTATTGTTTGCTGCATTTCATATTAAAAAAAAAACGAAAACAACATAATAATATTACCATTACTCTTGTGCCATACTCCCGTCAATTTAAAAATATTAAAATTAAAACATTTCACCTATAATCTACGAACCAACATAAATCACATTAATTGTTTTACTGGTGGTCAAAATCAAAAACTTCACGTCAACTCCATGGTGTTGCAGGCCTGTACATAGCTTGGTTCCAATCGACAAACATTAGCCAACCTATCAATCGGATGACTAACGCATAATCAAGCGAAACGAGATTTATGTTCCGGGAAAAAAATGGTTTTGCAAATTCGCTGTGGACACGCGTCGGCTGGCGTACTGTATCGCTACCCCTCTGGAGAATACCACTGCTTGGTGAGAAGTTGTTCGATAAAAACTGGCTGGTTTTCCGGAAATGATAACACGACAGGGGAAATTAATAAAGCATACTTCAAAAGAAAATCATAATCACCTTGGGTTTATGTATAAACCCGCTATTGTTATATATCATTTCAAGAAAACATTATTCAAAGTGGTTGAGCATGCTATTGTTATATATCATTTCAAGAAAACATTATTCTAAGTGGTTGAGCATGCTATTGTTATATATCATTTCAAGAAGACATTATTCAAAGTTGTTGAGCATGATTCTCATATATTAATTTGGATTCTCGTATATTAATTTGGTAGATCATTTCAAGAAAAAATTATTCAAATTTTGTGTCTGTGACCTTAAAATCATAATTTTATCTAGTACCAAATAAAAATAAAAAGTGGTATAATATCCAATAATATGATTTAAGAAATATCATGTCATACAAAAAGTGAATGTAAAATAATATTATTGAAAAATTGATATAAAAAAGTCAACCACATAAGTAACACAATGTTATTGAACAAAAATTATGATAAACCCTTTGGATCTATTTGTCTTTCTAGGGTGCCTTGTAATTATTTGTTCTCATCTTGGTATTTTGTCATTATTTTTCTTGGTTTTTTGTTGAATTAAAAAGTCAAGAAGGTGATAGATATTATAAAATTTTAGATTAAATCTGAGTATTAGTTGGACAATGTTAATAAAAAATTCGTTTTATCTTCAACTCTCTTAATGTCACAAAGGTCATAGATTCTTGTATTTTGTGAATTGACCAATACCCAATTTCATTTGAAAATTTGTTCTTATTTTAAGAATGTTTATTTTGTTCTTTATATTATTTCATATAAAGAGAGTTTTGACGTTTTAGACTTAAATAGGTTTTTTCTTTTCTTTTTCCTTTTAACTCCACCTAGAATTTCTCGTTAAATTTGGATATAATAATATTTTTAATATTATCTTCTTCTTTTCTATATGATAGTTTCCTCTTTATTCTAATAAAATCTATCTAAAACTAAACATATTTATATTACCCATCAAATCTTTATACTATTCTTTGTGTTATATTTCTATACATTCTTACATTATTCTTCTTATATCAACCAAATCATAAGTTAAATTACTTTTGTTTTTAGTAAAAAAAAAAAAACATTAACTTTCCATTAATTCACGACATAAACTTATAATTTCGATATAAAAAAATATATTACCAAAATCTAATATATATAATTTGAACAACAACAATTATATTACGAGAACCCAACCATATTTTAAAAGATAACTAAAAATTTGAATAGACCCAGAGTCATATTTGGTTTGCTATTTTTTGTCGTTCTTTCAAATAAAAAATCAAAAACATTATCATGGGTTGCTTGCTCCGCATCGAGATTCCACACGGTAGGATCTATTACAAATGAAAAAAAATAAAAAAAAATTCACATATACATTTACATTATAAATGGTTTCAAAAAAAATTAAAAAAGAAATGTTTTGTGCATATATTTATATTAGGAGTATTTCCAAAAAATTAATTCATAAAGAAATAAGTATTTATCTTAATTAAAAATTTCTTCATAATAAGAAAATTTATTATTTAAAATTGATTTTGATGTTTTAATACTTAATAAATTTGAATTAAGGATGGATTTATATTTATTATATTTAGTATTATTTGTTTTAGTTTTAAGAGAAATAAGTTTAGTGTTAATTCTTTTAAATATTTTATTATATAAAGTTTTATTATTTTATAATAAATAATTTTGAATTAAACAGGTATAAAAACACTATTCAATTTAGAAACTTCAACATTACAATATTGGTGATAAAAATGACATATTTTGTTAAAGATAGGAGTTATTTAGAAACATTAAAAAAGTATTGCAACACAATGTTTATTTTAATTTAAAAATAAATTTAAATTGGCTTTCTACATATATCATGTTGCATATAACTTGTTACGTCCTAAGGCGTTTCCCTTTGAAATGAACCCCCTCAAATGCCTTTGTGTCTTAATCGTAGCCGTTAGATGTAATGTTAGACGATTTAAGAAAAATCAGCCGTCTAATTAATAACTAATATGTTAAGGAATTTTAAGGTTCAGTTAATAATTCGGTTTCTGTTATGTACCAAACTTTACCCTAACGAACTCACTAAACCCATCATTCCCGCGAACATTTGTGTTTGATGCAGAGGAGGGTGGGGTGTTGAGGAGGGCGCAATGGAGTTGCTGCAGAGGAGGACGGCCGACCTGCAGAGAAGGTAGAAGGGTTTTGACAAGGGCCACAGAGGACGAGGCGACTCTTTCTTCGCTGCATAAGGGCCGCGTAGGTCGTTTTTCGTGCAGATCGTTTTTCCCCCGCCCTCTGCATATTATGGTGGTAGTTATGAAGTTTAATATATATTTGGGTCACTGTTAGCTTAAATTTTACTTTATCTTTGTTGTTCATGAAAACCTACAGGTGTATGGAGGATTGATTCTACTCTGCGTAAGGAGAAAGCCCTACAAGTTATACAAGTTAAAAACAGGTGTGTTAAACTAATGCAGAGTGCTGCCATCGTCAGTGTCTTGTTTCTGGTGAACATACTCTAGAAATCTTAGATACAAACTTCAATATCTATTTTCATCTGCTGCTTAATTATGTTTTTAAATTCCTACAAAACCTTCCCCATGAGGATTAGATTGTGTGGATTATATTAGTTTTTTTTCTCGTAGAGACTATACTACTTTCTAAGTTACTATTATAGCACAACTGAAATGACTTTTTTACTCTTTTGTCTACCCAGATAAAGATATTATTCACAACTGATGTTTAATACATCTGCTTGATATTTTAGGCTCTTCAATAATGTGCCCTTATTTTTCATATACAACCACCTAAATTCAATTACCATTGTATCTTTCTTCTGTTTTGAAAACAAGCAACAATTATGATTTTGCACAATGATTTCTCACTTCTCTGTTTACGTTTGTTTGTTTACTTTTTTTCAGTCTAATTCCTTTTCCTGCCTCTAAAAATAAAGCCAATCCCGTCTAATTCTTGCAAAGAAAAAATGAAGCTGGTATAACATTATAAATATAAATCGTTATGTTGGTGTGCCTTGCAGAAGATGATGGAAAGTTTTCCATATTTTTTATATTTCAAATAGAAGAACAAACCTTAATGTTTTGAAAGTAAATAGGTTTTGCAACTGAAATGACTTTCCATTTTATACTTTCATTGAGTGTACTTTCGTTACAAAAACCCTTGTTGTCATTTCCACCAAGTGTTGTAATTGTTTAGAAACTCATAATTGTTTAGATACTTTTTCGGTCATGAAATCGGTTTCAACAGTAATCTGAGTCAGACCAAACAATTCCTTCTTTTATATGCATTATGGATATTAGCTCCCCTTCCCAACTAAGAAGTTCTTGTAGTTCCTTCTTTTCTCTGCATTATTTTTTGTCTTAGTAGTAGTGTTGCCAGTCTCAATAGGTATTAAATGGGACAAGAAAAAAAATTCCTTAGGGTTGTAGTGGTACTTCCGATTTGCTCTCCTAACAGTCACCTAACCGTCAAGGGTAACCAGCTCCGCAGAAGAACAAGTAATTCTTTGTTTTCTGTTAACATAATAGCGATTCTATATGGGTATTTATCTGTTGTACTTAATTAATTAAGCTTTTTTTCAAAGAGAGTCTATTAAACAAATTAATGAAACATACAAATCAAAAACAAAATATAGTGAATTTCCAAACAAAATATTTCCAAACATCTATTTGCTGGAATATATACATAGTCATCACACCTCATGTGTTCTACCCCTGCGGTTGAGCAATATATGTTCCCACAACCTTCTGATTAAGAAGAGATGCTCCACTCAACTGCGTACTTAATAGAGGATTTGAAATGGTTCCAAAATCTTGATTATGATTTCGATAGTCTTTCTCTAGCATTCATACTACCAAGAATTGGAAGCTTAGGTCTTCTATTGTTAGATGACACAACTTCAAAAATGTTCCCAGTGTTGTTATTCACTGCAGTAATAGAGGAAAAATAGGTATCTTTTGTTGGGTTAATATGAGGGTTAGACCCTACAAGGGAATTGACAGGAGGAACAGAAACATCCATTGGCATACAATCAACATTTGAGGCATTTAACAGGCTTTCCCTTAAATTCTGCACACCAAAACCTGTACTACTTAGAGGGTCACCAAATGAACGTGCATTTGTTACTAACTCTGACATGGCTGCACTATTACCCCAACTCCCATTATTTACGTTAGTATTAGGTAATTTACATAGCTAATATTCTGAATAAGAAGGTTTCTTACTGTCTATTCCGAATGAATTAACAGAATTGACAAATTGTTGATGCAACTCCACTGACCAAACAACTCTTGGCCTTTTTTTATGTTGAAGGGTTTTCCATATCGTGTTCATCATCATCGTCACCCTCGTCATCATTTTGTTCTTTCCTCTTCCTCTTAAGCTTCCAACTACGATCTGTTCCATCATTAGCGCTAGACCCATGTTCTCCATCCTCTGGTCCATGATTAAACTTGTCATTTGCATCTCCATGGTCCAAATTGTCATGGTCCTTTCTCTCTGTCCTCATTTTTCTCACAACATGCTACTAGATATGCTTTAGCACTTCAAGTCTGACAGGCTTCAACAGGTAATCACAAGCCCCATGAGTTATCCCCTTCATCACAACCATTGGTTTAAATAATATACCTATGTGCCCACATATCCAACCATGTATTTGAGGATTTGAATCCAAATAGGAGTAGGAAAATGAAAATTGTTGTGCCTTATATATTTCTAAGTCTATTACTTTTAAAGGGAATACCTTCTAACCAAACTCCAGGTTTACAAGATATGTGACATATTTTTCCAACCTATACCAACCATTGGGAGCTTTAAATCCTGACAGATACTATAGATACCAACTCAGGCGGTGGGAGATTCATGAACTTATATTCTTATGCATGGGTGATGAGAAGACCATCTTGGATTGCTGGTTCCCAAACCAATTGTAGATGGATACTATGATTTCTTACTCCTAGCTCAGACCTTATGTGAAATTACACCTCATCTATTTTCGTTTTTGAAGAGAGGTTTATCTTTGTACCTTTGATGATAGGAGAGTTGCGATAACTAGCTCCCAAAATCCATTTAGGATAGAATAGTCAACCCCTCTACCACATGTCCCTTTGTGGATGACATTATCTGGCTTCGCATTCACACTATCATGTTATTATTGCAATATTATATAATAAATGAACATTTATTCATATCATTTGATAGCTAGCTAAATTTAATTTTTACAAATCATATTGTCATTATCTTTAAATCATACTATATATATATATATATATATATGATTTCTGTAAAATTCCATTTGAACATGTTTTTAAGCTTGCACAATCTTTTGAATTTTCTAATAACTACCAAATCTGATATATATATGATTTCTATAAAATTCCATTAGAACATGTTTTTAAGCTTGCACACAATCTTTTAAATTTTCTAATAAATACCAAATCTGATTTTTTTTTTCAATAATTTATGTCATTCATGTTTGATGCATTTTTGTGCATTTTAATGAAGTAATCTAACATATCGTGTGAATGTGCTCATTGAAATTTTGATTAAACAAGTTTCCTTTTACAATCATATATGGCAGTTTAGAATTGAGATGAAAGATTTCCATTTTCATGTTGCTGAGATTTCTATTGGCACTCAATAGCATGTTAATATTACATATCTTGATGATCTGGGTATGTAGATGTCTAAAGCAAACAATTTATGGATAGAAATTTCAGCTAATTTTTCCATCAGAACAAATATTGCAAACTTTACTTAAATTTCCTTGCTCTCTTGAACTCTACGTTGCATCATGCTGATTGTATTTAATCTAATTTCTCACTTCTCTGTTTACGTTTGTTTGTCTGATTTCTTTCTATACTTTGTATTTTTAAATTTATCTTAACATTGTATCTTGACACTCTAATCTGTAGGTTTTTAAATCGTATTTCAAATCTCTGGTCTATACTCTGTACTAAAGGGGAATCATTCTAAATTAACTCATGTAGTATGAAGCTAAAGAGTTTCATTCTCAAAGAAAATGAGAGCCATTGGTTTAAATACTAGACCTAGGATTTCCATTTTCATGTTGCTCAGCTTTCTATCGGCACTCATCAGCACTTTAATATTACATATCTTGAAGACCTGAGTATGTAGATGTCTCAAGAAAACAATTTATGGAACTGGAACTTTCAGGAATCATTCTAACTTAACCCATGTAGACTGGAGCCAAATATTTGCATTCTCAAAGAAAGGAGAGTCGTTGGTTTAAATACTATACCTATGTGCCCACATATCCAAGCATGTATTCAAGTATTTGAATCCAAATAGGAGTAGGAAAATGAAAATTGTTGTGCCTTATATATTTCTAAGTCTATTACTTTTAGAGGGAATACCTTCTAACCAACCTCCAGGTTTACAAGATATGTGACAGATGTTTCCAACCTATACCAACCATTGGGAGCTTTAAAGCCTAACAGATACTGTAGATACTAACTCAAGCAGTGGGAGATCCATGAACTTATATTCTCATGCATGGGTGATGAGAAGACCATCTTGGATTGCTGGTTCCCAAACCAATTGTAGATGGATAGCTATGCTTTCTTACTCCTAGCTCAGACCTCATGTGAAATTGCACCTCATCTATTTTCTTTTTTGAAGAGAGGTTTATCTTTGTACCTTTGATGATAGGGGAGTTGTGATAACTAGCTCCCAAAATCCATTTAGGATAGAATAGTCAACCCCTCTACCACATGTCCCTCTGTGGATGACATTATCTGGCTTCGCATTCACACTATTATGTCATTATTGCAACATTATATAAAAAATGATCATTTATTCATATCATTTGACAGCTAGATAAATTTAATTTTTACAAATCGTATTGTCGTTATCTTTAAATCATACTATATATATATATATATATATAACTTCTATAAAATTCCATTTGACATGTTAATTTTTTTTTTTTTGTAAGCTAAGGAGGGACCATTCTTTTTCCATTCCTTCGAATTGAAACCAGTACATTTTCATGGTGGCCTCAGCCCGCCCTGAAGGGAAACCGGGTTTGTTGGCCACCTTAAGTTTTTGACAGCCATCCAAAAACAAAAAATCCTAATTCTTCTTGTCCAGGCTATGTAAACTAAACATTAAAAAAGATTACTACTGCTTCTTGTTTGCATTATAAATTGAAACTATACATCAAAACTATCCACCAGCATTCAAAAAAATATGGAGAGCATATACATATCTTCAGATGTTAACCTGCATGGCTTCCTGTTGATCATCTTCTTTCTTTATACCGAGGTTGATCTTCTCTATCTGCTGCTATATCTCTTCTAGTTTTTTGTCCTGCATTATCATGGTGATCTGAATGTTCTGTAATTCTTTCTTCAAATTAGGAATTCCTTGGGACAATTTAGCCATCTCCATGGCAACCTATTCCATAGCCTTTGCCAACATCCTTTTCATAACCCAATATACATGCAAGGCTTGTTTGTACATGGTCATGTGTCCTCTAGTATTCCCTCGATCCGGTAGTAGGTATTCCCAATCTTCCATTTCTGATGATTAAGCCTGGGTCGCTTCTTCCTCTAGATGTTGTATTATTCTTCTGATGTCCTCATTAGTGTTTTCAGAGTAGGCTTGCTCTGCGAACTAGATCTTCTTTTCCAATGTTTTTCTATATTTTATTGTTGGTAATGGTTCACACTCCTCCCATTTCCCTGTTGGCTGCCCTCGTCCTCTACTGTGTCGACCTCGTCCCCGTCCTGCTCTTCCTCTGTTCCTGTAATTTCCTCTAGCTCCCCAACCTTTCATACCTGAGGTGCTCCCGAAGTTTCCTCCCTCTTCTCGCCCTTTGCTTCTCCTATCTCCATACTTCCTTTCTTCCTGAGGTTTTTCCTTTGTTAACCACTCATCCTCCCTTACCCTCTTTCTTGGTTGCTCAAATCTGTCCTGGTCAGAATCAAACATTTCCACTTCATCCTTGATATTGTCCTGAACTGTTTGATATTGTTCTGCATTTTCTCCAGCCTCGATTCCTTTCCGTTTTTTCTCCAGGCTTCTCTTACCTCTGGTCTCCTCTTCTGCTTCGCTTTTCATTCTCCTTCTCATTTCCATTTGATTTCTCCTTCTAGCTCTACCTACTTTTCTCTCTACCTCCTCTGCCTTTTTGTGAACCTAACTGGTGTTTTCGCCACCCTGTCTCTTCGCAAATTCTCTGCAGTTTCATTTATCGCCCTCCTTCCTTTGTCTTGCCTTCCTCCTTTATGATGTCTCCTCTACCGCTTCTCCTCATTTCTCTTCTCTCGAGACTCCTGCCACCTGCCGCTTTCATGATCGCCCACCTCTCTTCGTCGTTCCTCTGTGCCATCTTACCCACGTCCAATCTCTGCAACATTACCTCCACCAACTTTGTCATTCATTGCTTCATCGTCGTCCCTCCTCAAAATGTTGTCCATTTTGATGATCTCTCTGTCCACCTTCATCATTTCCCACATTCGTTTTACCTTGTCTTCATCCCTTACCTGGTTTGTATTGATTTCCCTGATCGTCGCCATTATCACCCCGATCGAGGGAATTTGAACATGTTAATTTTCTAATAACTACCAAATCTGTTTTTTTTTCAATAATTTATGTCATTCATGTTTGATGCATTTTTCTACATTTTAATGAAGTAATCTAACATATAGTGTGAATGTACTTATTGAAATTTTGATTAAACAAGTTTCTTTTTACAATCAGATATGTCAGTTTAGAATTGAGATGAAAGATTTCCATTTTCATGTTGCTGAGATTTCTCAACTAATTTTGGTTTCTAGACGACTAAATATTTAGTTGTATTTGATGTATAACAAGCTATACATTTTTATTTTCTAGGACACCCACATTAGCTTATGATTTTATAACATAAGAAAACCTTTAAATTCCTGCAAAACCTTCCCCGTGAGGATTAGATTGTGTGAATTATATTAGGTTTTTTTCCTGCAGAGACTATTAATTTCCATAGCACTGTATAGATTATGTTGGTTACTAACACAACAATGTTAAATACAGATACTTTGCATCACTTCCTAAAAAAGGCCTTGCCCTACTATGTTTTGTCTCTGAGTGATTCAACTTTTAGGGACATTTTTGGATGTTTCTGTTCTACTTCATCTCTGGTAAAAGCCTTAATATCCTTTCCAATTTTTTGTTTAATTTCTATTTCATCCATGCACCATGATAGAAAATCCTTTGCCATCAATTGTACATTAGCCACAGAGAAGATACAGAGTCTTATAATTTTGGTTCAAAATTAATTCCCAATTGAATTTATTCAGTTGTATATATGCTTTCTTGATTATTTAAACTTTATTCATGTTTTATTGGCAATTTAACTTTACTGCTGTTAGAGGACATTTGATTGTTATATATATAAACCAGGACTATCATATTATTTTCATAAAACCTGAAAGGATGAATGTGGGTAGGTTGTACCTATAATACCTGAGATAAACATTCGTAACAAATTACTTGAATCTTGAAGGGGTGCCAGCCTATAATAAAGGGTACATGCATGAGGCATTGAACCATTAAGCATAATTTCATTTTAAATATCTCTCATACGTTCATAGTTGAGTTAGGTGCTAACCAACCGAATCCAAAAAATTGAAATCCTGTTGAGCCACTTGTCTAATCGTTATTATTATTATACTTTTTAAGAGTGATATTTGGTTTAAGTCTAATTTCCCACATGTATGACTATATTTTCAGTGTAAATCGTTGATTTTTACTATGGATTAGTTTATCCCATGTCTTTCTCATAGATACCAAGGGAATTCATTCTAAACTCGAGGGTCAACCTCTCAGTAAATGCCAAGGATTAACACCATAACAAAATTAGACTTAGAATTCTGGAGGCACTTTAAAAACAATTATTGCAAGTCATTGCAATGCTTATTTTCCTTGAAAATTTAGATCTATTTTGGGGCCATGTTGGATGGTTTGACATATAGATGGTGTGTTAAACTAATGCACAGTGGTGCCATCGTGACTTTCTTGTTTCTGGTGAATAGCCTCTATAAATCTTAGATACAAACTTCAATATCTGTGTTCATTTGTTGTACTTAGTTAATTAAGTTTTTTTGCAAAGAGAGCCTGTTAAACAAATTAACGAAACATACAAATTAGAAACAAAATATAGTCAATTTCCAAACGAAATATTTCCAAACATCTATTTGCTGGAATCTTGTACATAGTCATCACACCTCATATCCAAATGGATATGTTGAATTTAGGGTCTTGTCAACCATGTTCACTGGGAGTTTGATATCCAAATTCATCTTTTGACCACAAAAACCAGTGTTCTTCCCCTACGGTTGAGAAATATATGTTGCCACAACCTTCTGATTAAGAAGAGATGCCCAACTCAACTGCGTACCTAATAGAGGATTTGAAATGGTTCCCAAATGTTGATTATGATTTCACCAGTCTTTCTTTATAATCTGATTCATACCCTGTCTAAGACTAGCATTCATATTACCAAGAATTGGAAGCTTAGGTCTTCTATTGTCAGATGGCATAACTTCACTTATGTTCCCAGTGTTGTTATTCACTGCATTAATAGAGGACAAAGAGGTATCTTTTGTTTGGTTAAGATGAGGATTAGACCCTACAAGGGAATTGACAGGAGGAACAGAAACATCCATTGGCATACAATCAACATTCGAGGCATTTAACAGGATTTCCCTTAAATTATGGACACCAGAACCTGTACTACTTAGAGGGCCACCCACTGAACGTGCATTTGTTACTAACCCTGACACGACTACACCATTACCCCAGTTGCCATTATTTACGTTAGTATTATGTAATTTACATAGTTAATATTTTGAATAGGAAGGTTTCTTAGTGTCTATTCCCAATGAATTAACAACATTGACAAATTGTTGATGCAACTCCACTGACCTAACAAATCTTGGCTTTTTTTGATGTTGAAGGGTCTTCGATATCATGTTCATCATCATCGTCATCCTCGTCATCATTTTGTTCTTTCCTCTTCTTGTTAAACTTCCAACTACGATCTATTCCGCCATTAGCACTAGACACATGTTCTCCATCCTCTGTTCCATGATTAAACTTGTCATTTGGATCTCCATGGTCCAAATTGTCACAGTCCTTTCTCTCTGTCCTCCTTTTTCTCACAACATGCTACCAGATATTCTTTAGCTCTTCAAGTTTGACAGGCTTCAGCAAGTAATCACAAGCCCCAGAGATATCCCCTTCATCACAACACTTGTTTCACCAGTTGCTGACATCACTCTATCATACAAAAGACGACAGTTTAGTAGAACAATAGACTATGAGAATCCAAAAATCAATGCACAGTTATAGTTCCATGTTCATAGTAATCATAGCCACAATCAGTTAAGAAAATTATTACTCACACAATAATGTTAAATACAGATACTTTGCATCACTTCCTAAAAAAGAGTTGGCCTACTCTGTTTTGTCTCTGGGCGATTCAACTTTCAGGGATATTTCTTGATGTTTCTGGACTACTTCATCTCTGGTAAAAGCCTTAATCTCCTTTCTGAGTTTCGTTTAATTTCTATTTCATCCATGGACCATGATAGAAAATCCTCTGGCATCAATTGTACATTAGCCACAGAGCAGATACATAGTCTTATAATTTTGATTCAAAATTAATTCCCAATTGAATTCATTCAGTTATATATATGCTTTTCTGATTATTTTGACTTTATTCCTGTTTCATTAGAAATTTAACTTTACTGTTGTTAGAGGATTTTTCGTTGTTATATATATAAACCAGGACTATCATATTATTTTCCTAAAACCTGAAAGGATGAATTCATACCTCAAAAATGCAAATATTTGTGCATGTAAAAGGAAAGCATAGCCAAAATTTGAGCAAAAGAAACATTAGAAATTAAAATTTAGGCAAAACTTAACAAATTACCAAAATATGACCTTTGTCGCCATTGTGCTCAGCATCAACACAAGCTCCAATAGTTATATTTCTGACTTATGTTGTGTCTAGGATTTCCTTATGCAATTATTTACATTCAAAGTAAATTAGATTAGATTTTTGCTTCAATTAGAGCTGGGATCATGTTAGTAGTGCAGATCAAGTTGTTTATATAGCGGGCCTAATGGTTAAGAACATGTGTTTCCTCAGAAGAGATCACAAAGGGGGTTATGTGTTTCCTTGTAAGAGGTCACAAAGGAGGTTATGTGTTTTCTCCTAAGAGATCACAAAGGGGGGTTATGTGTTTCCTCATAAGAGGTCACAAAAGTGGGGTTATGTGTTTCCTCGTAAGAGGTCACAAAAGGGGGGAATCCGAAATATGTACACCTTTATAGACTTTATCAGTCAAATCACTGCATGGAGGCAGGCCTTTTGTCCCATAATCAAAGGGGTCTCATACACCAATTTCGTATCCATCTTAACCATGACTTTAAAACTAGATTAGTATTATTATTATTATTTATTGCAACATATAGTCAACTGTAGTTACAGGGGCGTTGAGATGTACAAATAAGACGACTTCCTTCTATTGAAGTCCAACACCATAGAATTGTAATTATCAATCCGCTAACCACTAGGCCAAACCCACCTTATCACCTACAACAATATGACATGAGAAAAGAAAGAGAGAAAACATGATATGGTGATGGAAGGCAAAGAACAAAGAGGCGAGAAAACATGATACGGTGATGGAAGGTGAAGAACAAAGAGGCGATGTTGTCTGTGCTTAACAGTAATTGACTTCAGTGACTTTCTACAATCCCACCAGAAATTTGAAAAATTTCCACGTTAAACATACATAACAGACTTAGATTACATCACTACAAACCTTTTTACAAAAACAAATATCTAGGAAATAATCCACATAAAAAAATAGATTAAGGAAAAAGATGCAAGTCAAATTTGCCAAAAGAAAGCAAGCACAGGCTCAATCATTGGCAAAAGAACAGAACAGGAAGACTAGTATGATTGCAAGCCATATAATTTGTAACCTATTTCATTTCAAATGATATTAGTACATGCTCATCTACAACCATAAAAAGGGTCAGAATGGTAAGACTTAGCTTATAATGTTATATTGTATCTCAACAGGGTTTGAAAAAGAACACTAACGTGTTTAAAGAAAATGCTCATGAGTTCATCTCCAGAATTGCCATTTTCTGAAAGAAAGCCATTCTCCATATTTACATGATCTATCAAATAACCTTCCCCCGACTTCATTTGACTGTCTGCAGTGGATTGCTCACTTTCACATCATCCACCAATCCCTGGAACAACCATGTTCACTGAGAGTTTGATATCCAAATTCATCTTTTGACCACAAAAAATAGTGTTCTACCCCTCCAGTCGAGCAATATATGTTCCCACAACCTTCTGATTAAGAAGAGATGCATAGCTCAACTGCGTACTTAAAGAAGGATTTGAAATGGTTCCCAAATCTTGATTATGATTCTGCCAGTGTTTCTTTATAATCTAATTCATACCCTGTCTAAGACTAGCATTCATATTACCAAGAATTGGAAGCTTAGGTCTTCTATTGTCAGATGGCACAGCTTCACTACTATCTAATTCTTGCAAAGAAAAAATGAAGCTGGTATAACATTATAAATATAAATCATTATGTTGGTGTGTCTTGCAAGTGAGTTGACATGGACATAGTTTGATGGTTTGACATACAGATGATGACGAAAATTTTTCCATATTTTTTATATTTCAAATAGAAGAACAAACCTTAATGTTTTGAAAGTGAACAGGTTTTGCAAACTAGCGTACAACTTGTAGGCTTGAAAAAAAATGCCTGTGAAATGATGCCTGCTCCAATGTCTTATCAATTAAGTTTTGGTCCTTCTATGCTTGTTCTACATTCTTATATCTCTTTTGTCAATCCTCTCTTGCACTACGGTCTGCTTCTTAGACAATAGTTGAATTCAAAGCCAAGAACTCATAACTTTGCAAAAACTGCAATTTTGGCTACAAGATTTTAGGAATAAAATCCTAATAGTAAACTCAATTATGCCACCTGTTATCCAATGTTACAAAGTCTTATAATTTTGACCATGACTTTAAAATTAGAATACTATTATTATTATTATTTATAGAAAATATAGTCATATGTATTTACAGGGGCATTGAGATGTACAAATAAGATGACTTCCTTCTATTGAAGTCCAACACCATAGAATTGTAAGTATCAATCCCCTAACCACTAGGCCAAACCCACCTTGTCACCTACAAAAATATGAGATGAGAAAAGAAAGAGAGAAAAAATGATACGGTGATGGAAGGCAAAGAACAAAGAGACAAGAAAACATGATACAGTGATGGAAGGCGAAGAACAAAGAGGCACAGCTATCTGTGCTTAATATTAATTGACTTCAGTGACTTTCTACAATCCCACCGAAAATTTGAAAAATTGCCACGTTAAACATACATAACATACTTAGATTACATCACTACAAACCTTTTTACAAAAACAGAGATATAGGAAATAATCCACATAGAAAAGTAGATTAAGGAAAAAGATGCAAGTCAAATTTGGCAAAAAAAGGTAAGCACGAGTTCAATCATTGGCAAAAAAACAAAACAGGTAGACTAGTATAACTGCAAGCCATTTAAATTGTAACCTATTTCATTTCAAATGATATTAGTACATGCTCATCTATAACCATAAAAAGGGGCACAATGGTAAGACATAGCTTATAATGTTATATTGTATCTCAACAGTGTTTGAAAAAAGAACACTTACATGTTTAAAGAAAATGTTCATTAGTTTATCTCTAGAATTTCCATTTTCTGAAAGAAAGCCATTCTCCATATTTACATGATCTATCGGATAAGCTTCCCCCAACTTCATTTGACTGTCTACAGTGGATTGTTCACTTTCACATCATCCACCAATCCCTGGAACAACCATGTTCATTGGGAGTTTGATATCCAAATTCATCTTTTGACCACAAAAACCAGTGTTCTGCCCCTGCGGTTGAGCAATATATGCCCCCACAACCTTCTAATTAAGAATAGATGTCTGGCTCAATTGCGTACTTAACAGAGGATTTGAAATGGTTCCCAAATCTTGATTATGATTTTGCCAGTGTTTCTTTATAATCTGATTCATAGCTTCTCTAAGACTAGCATTCATATTAACAAGAATTTGAAGCTTAGGTATTCTATTGTTAGATGGCACAACTTCACTTCTGTCTAATTCTTGCAAAGCAAAAATGAAGCTGGTATAACATTATAAATATAAATCGTTATGTTGGTGTGTCTTGCAAGTGAGTTGACATGGACAAATTTTGATGGTTTGACATACAGATGATGACAGAAAGTTTTCCATATTTTTTATATTTCAAATAGAATAACAAACCTTAATGTTTTGAAAGTGAACAAGTTTTGCAAACTGGCGTACAACTTGTAAGCTTGAAAACAAATGCCTGTGAAATGCTGCCTGCTCCAATGTCTTATTAATTAAGTTTTGGTCCTTCTATGCTTGTTCTACATTATTATATCTCTTTTGCCAATCCCCTCTTGCAATATGGTCTACTTCTTAGACAATAGTTGAATTCAAAATCAGGAACTCATAACTTTGCAAAAACTGCAATTTTGGCAACAAGATTTTAGGAATAAAATCCTAACAGTAAACTCAAATATGTCATTTGTTATCCAATGATACAGAGTTTTATAATTTTGATTCAAAATTAATTCCCAATTGAATTCATTCAGTTATATATATGCTTTCTTGATTATTTAAACTTTATTCCTGTTTGATTGGAATTCTGATTTTGCACAATGATTTCTCACTTCTCTGTTTACGTTTGTTTGTCTGATTTATTTTAGTCTAATTCCTTTTCCTACCTCTGAAAATTAAGCAAATCCATTGTCTAATTCTTGTAAAGAAAAAATGAAGCTAGTATAACATTATAAATATAAATTCGTTATGTTGGTGTGTCTTGCAAGTGAGTTGACATCAACAGAGTTTGATGGTTTAACATAGAGATGGTGTGTTAAACTAATGCATAGCGATGCCATTGTGACCGTCTTGTTTCCGGTGAACAGACTCTAGAAATCTTAGATACAAACTTGAATATATGTTTTCATATACTGTACTTAGTTAATTAAGTTTTTTTGCAAAGAGAGTTTGTTAAATAAATTAACGAAACATACAAATTAGAAATAAAATATAGTCAATTTCCAAACGAAATATTTCCAAACATCTTTTTCCTAGAATCTTGTACATAGTCATCACACCTCATATCCACATGGATATGTTGAATTTAGGGCCTTATTAGGGATTTTGGACTAAAACTTGGGTTTTTTTCCCTACAGATACATTAGGATTGGCTAAGGCTCTATTGTCGTTATCCCATACTCCCTTTTTTTTCTTTTTATTGTATAGTATATTGATTCCTATCTATTCTTTGATTATATTTTAGATCATATGCTTAATAGTAAGTGGGTATTATGGTGTTGCATTTATTCATTCTAAACTGGAGGGTCAACCTCTCAGTAAATTCCAAGGATTAACACCATAACAAAATTAGACTTAGAATTCTGGAGGCACTTTAAAAACAATTATTGCCAGTCATTCCAATGCTTATTTTCCTTGAAAATTCAAGACTATTCGGGGGCCATGTTGGAGTTTCAGATTTCAATTAACAAGTTATTGAAAAATTGGAAATGCTAATCTGTAGGAATAGTTGGTACAAACCACTGTTATCTGTCTAATTACGTAGTCTGAAACAACATCATTCATAAACAAAGGGATTTGACCATCATATAAAAATTTCAGTTATTTATTTATAGAATAATCAGAAATGCCAATATAGAAGAAGGGTTTGTACAGTTCATAACCTCTCTCTTGTATCCCTGTCAGGCTGTTAATTTTTCATTCGTTTCATCTAGAATTTTAAATTTTGTGATCAGTACTGTCGCTTTGAAAGAAAAATAGTTTAGATCTATACTTAGCATTCCTTTTGTCATTCACACGTAAAAAAAGCGGAAAACAAATACATGCATATGCATTTTCATTTAGAATGCATGCGGAAATTGATTTAGGACATTGCATCTTAGTGTGTGCTCCTTGCTCTATTTTGAAACATTTTCACTTCTCTTTTCTTAGTAGCTAGGATTTTCAATGCAAAATGAAATTAAATGACTGTTTATCATCTTAGATTGAATATTTAGGAATTGTATATCTACATTACGCGGTCAACCTTAAAGGCAAACTTCCTAAGAAAGATCAATTGTAAAATAAATTTCAATAAACATAAAAATGCTTTGGAACCCAACGCACAACATTTAGAAGTCTAGGCTACAGACGTATTCCAGTGTCATAACACCTGGTAACTATCTCTTTCATCATAGGTTGGGTGATTCCTCCTCTTTGAGATGTCAAGTGCCAGTATGGACTTGTGCTCCCACGTGTCGTCGAGTATATATTGGGAGACCACAATAGGTTATATCCTTTATCCTTAGGAAGTCGTGTCTACTGCCCTATCAATCGCAATGCACTGGACACAACATTCGGGAAGATTGATTGTTGTACCATAAAAACTATTCTGCAGTTTTGTGATTGGGTTGGTAATCCCCCTGTCTAGATTTCCAGAGTCGTCACTTTCGTTCCTTTTCAGACTCCTTAAAAGAAAAGGTCCATCTGAGCACTTGTCACTTCAAGCTCATTAAAAATCGAAGGTGACTAAAGTCATCTTTAGCTTTTTCTCGACTCTTAAAAATTGAAAAAGCAAGTTGTGTCAAAGCATCATAAAATTTATTTTCATTAGAATAACATCGCTATTCCCTCGTTGGTCTTAGGTTGAGAAAATGGAGTCCACCAATCAAGGATTTCCCCTTGGGGGAATCCTACTCCCTTTTCCTCTAGGGGAGATGTTGGTGCACCTCATATGGCTACATTGTCCCTTCCAGGTCTTACAGTTGGCCCACCAGTATGGATTTTCTCAACCTCTGTCGTTCAAAACACCGTGATTCCTAAGCAATCAAATCAACAACCAGATTATACTAGAGTTACCCCGCAACCTTCTACTTCGTTTGTTTCTCCCTCTCCTTCTTGCTCTTCACTTGGTGAAGCTAGTCAAACTAAAAACCAAGTAACTAAGAAGAAGAAGAAAAGGAAGGAGAAGAAGAAGAAGAAGCCAATGCCAAAAGAGGGAAACCATGCATCATTTGGCGAAAATCCACAGACTGTACCATCCAAACCTAAATATCCATGTGTCATTTGCAAAGGAAATCACTATCTCCGAGATTGTCCTTACAACCCACGGATCTTAAGGGACTGGTCTCCCCACTTGGCATTTCTTTCTTGCACTACTTTTGGCTATTGCATATTCCTTTATTATTTTGAGTGAGATACTTCATTTTATCCTCTCATCTAGCTTTCACAAGAGCTGTCCTTTCTTTGTTTTTGAATATGTCAACTAAACAAATGCCAACTGACTCTGAGGATTAAAAACATCTAATTCCAGTCCCGCACAATAGACTAAGTACTAGGAAGGTAAGTTATTCAGAGCTTTTAGATGTTCCAGAATGGTGCCAAAGGTGAAGTTGTTTGGCTTAGAAGCAATCTGCTTATTTGACCAAAAACATTTAGGGACTAATGACATTACCCATTCTGTACATATCATCAAATTACAAATCCTGAAATTACATAATTCCATGTAACCTCATCTAGCATAGGCATTGCATTAAATAGTTTTAGTGCTTGGTCATTGGACCTATGTTGAACTCAGCCACCTATCATTGCATTCTATGCAATTGCAAAACTTCTCTCCACCATTATGTACAACATTGTTTTCTCTGGAAACAAAAATACTCATGCAAAACCCAAATTCCACAATACGAATTTTCCCAATACAAAACCCACAACGTAGCTCCAACGTAGCTCTGGTGTTGCTACTGCCAAATTGCCTTAAAAATGTATACATTATTTGGCACGAGAAACTCAATCAACATGCCCTACCTGATTGTTTCTAACATGTGTAGGTTTTTAAAATTGTTAATTTATAGTTTTAACTATGTTTCAAAAAAAATATCATATAAAAGTTCTTGTAATAAATATCTTTCTTCATTATGTTTACAAGCTTAGATAACCACTCATTTAGAAACAAATTGAACATGCTTCTTGCCCTTTTCCCTTTAGTTCATATATTTTCATGTAATGTTATAGGAATGTAATGAATATTAAACATCTTACGTGAAGAAAACAACATTTTTGTGTTTTGTATTGTGCCAGAAAATGACAACAAACCTTACTCAGAATGCAATTTCCTCAATGTTATCTGGATCAACTCATATTCAACCATACCTACAAATTGTTGAACTTGAACCAATACAATCAATGCAAAATTCAATTCCATGATATCGTACTACAATTTCAGACGGAACACATAAGAAACACATCATGCTTCCAAAATATTTCAATGAACTCGTAGCAGCAGGCTTGCTACAAAAGGGTTTTGTTATAAATGTTAAAAGTTGGACTACCTTAGCTATCAGTCCATCAATGTAAGTTTTTTATAAATTTCTTATTTCAAATTTAACATTTTTATCTATAACACATCTGCTTCTAACAATTATTCCTATGACTCTCATTTGTCATGTAGGTCTATAAAGCTAATAAACTTCGAAATTTCTAATTCATTTGCACCTTTAATTGGCAATCCAGAAACTATGAGTATCCCGATCACATCTGATGAAAACATTCCATCCTCATCGAACCCAGACCCTTTATTAAAAAGGCACTGCCCTCTTCCAACTACTCCAAATCCATCCGTTTTTCCAATTCAAATTCCCATCAAATCGTTAAACCCTTACCACTCAAATAGGTGCATAAAAGGATATGTCCAAAGGAAAATAGCTCTTTATCAATTTTAGAATCAATACGGACCCAGTAAAGTGTTTTGTTTTGACCTGTTCAATACAGAGGGTGGAGAAATACATATTACATGTTTCAACAATGTTGCAGATTATTTTTTCAACAAAATCCAAAATGGAATTTTCGACATTGTCTCTAAAGGGAATGTAAAAATGGCTAATAAGTAATACAACCACTTGAATAATGACTGGGAAATTTTGTTGAATGCAACATCTACCATAGAGTTGTTTCTAGTGAAAAGAAACATAATCCAACAGTGCAATTCAATATAAAATCAATCAATGATATCAGAACAAGAAACGTCAACACCATTATTGATATTCTTGGTATTGTCACAGAAATTTCCAGTGTGTGCACTATACGTAGAAAATACGGCTCTGAAGTTAATAAACAAACACTACAACTTCAAGACATGTCAGGGTATAACATAGATGCAATCTTTTGGGGAGATAATTTTAATGCAGTATCACAGGAAATCTCCTCCCTATGAGCTACAGGAAATAACCCCATCATTGAAATCAAATCTGCGCGTGTTGGAGAATTTAATGGAAAAAATGTCGGTACTACAATGAGATCCATTATTCTTGTAGATCCTGACATTGAATAGGCCCACATGCTAAACTCATGGTTTAAAAAAGAAGGTTCAGCTGCAGCTTCTACATCTTTGACAACAAGATCTCCTTTTGGCCATCAACAAAAGAAAAAATAACAATTGCTGATATTTACAGTATGGATTCCTTAGAGAAACCAATATTTTTCCAATTAAAAGACACAATAACAAAAATTGGGATGGACAAATTTTACTACATTTCTTTCCCGTCCATCGTTGATGGGAAAAAATGCATGAAAAAACTTATTCCACAAAATACAGGGATGTTGTTCTGCCCAAAATGCAACGTTGGAGTAAGTGACTGTGATTACAGATACTTATTGAAAATCGACATACAATATCACACTGGTGAATTAGCTTCAACAATTGCTTTCGAAGACGCGGGATCTACAATTCTTGGAAATAATGCCAAAGACTTCTATTTATTATCTTCATATCCAGATCTAATCAAGGAAATTGTCTCCAAAGCTCTATGGACAAATCATATCTTCACACTATCAGTGAAGACAGAAACTTTTAAAGGAGTACCATAGTTGAAATGCGTTATCATAAAAGAAGAAAAGTTGCATTTCATGACAGAATGCAACAACATCCTTCGAGAAATTCAGAACATCTCGATATCGTAGATAAATATTGCAAAATGTATTCCTTGCTTTTTGACAATTCATATTGTCGAATTTTATAAATACAATTTTACACAATATATTGTTGCATGCCTTCTCACGAAATTTTCTTATATACCATTGAAATAAGTATTCGTCCTCCATTGTATCTAGCATTATGTGAGTAGACAAATTCACATTCTTATATCTTTTCCCTTTTATCATCTTCTTTCTTTTAAAAAATGAGGTAAATTGTTGCATTACACATGAAACTATCTACATATATAAAGAAAAAAATACTAATATGTTCTCTCAAACACATTATTCAAATAAAAAATTCACATAAAACTATTCAAAACTTAAATTTTTTTCCCTTCTTTCGCTTTCATACAATAACATGGTTGTTGTCTCAAAATAACATTCTTGTTTTCCCCTCTCTTGCTTATAGGTACCATAAATTTCGTGAATGTCTTCTTCCTTTAATGATGAACGTGCTCGAAGATACTATGCAAAAAATAAAGAACGAATAAATGCATGTCACCATGAGCTTTATCAGGAAAAAGGAGGCATTAGAGAATGTCAAAAACACAAAAAACAGAAGGAAAACCAACATTCCTCGTCTGAAATGACCCACCCTGAAAACAATCCTCCCTTGCAATTATCAAACTTTTTATCTTCTCAGCAAACCTCTTAAACAAATACATCCATACCTCATTGCCCTAACCCCTCTTTCGCACATGCTTTCAGAAACATTTCTACTAATCAAGCACATCGAGATTTCCATGCAAAGATTGATAAACTTATACCTAAATGTCCATGCTCCATTTGTCTTGAATCATATCCTGGAATACATATCCGCAATTGCAACCACATGTATTTCTCTCCACATGCATCTCTGAAGCAAAGGGTCATCACTTCCCATTATCAAACAACATCTACCCTGGTCCTCAACCAGCTATCCTTACATCTCTTTCACAAATATAAGAAATTATTATTACTAGGGTTAACCCTATACTACAGGCAACACATGCACGTGGTGGCCAATATAAATACAGTGGTCACACAATTTGTTTTCCTCAAGACATTAAAAAAATCTCAAACATGTTGCCACAACGTGTTGAAAACTTGGGCATCCTAATTGTCACTCATCATAGTAATGCCCATAAGGCTTATGATTTCATTGTCAATAGACATCGCGTTTTCGCTGCATTAGAATACAAATTGGCAAATGACCCATACTATAACAATGTTTGTATTGATAACAACGCACTAGCATCCTTACCAGCAATCCCCACCGATGTCTCCTCCTCCCTTCACCATTCCAATACTACAAAAACCATTGTTCACCTTTCACTTGAACCACCACATGAGCTCACCAAAGATTCCGTAGACCCATCCGTAAACTAAACATCATCATTCGTACCTATCATACCTAATACAAATACAGAAATCCAAGAAATCCGCCATTATTTACATGCTTAGAACCACCAATCTAATACTACAATTGACTGGCCAACAATTGGCTTATCACCAATCAATGAATACAACACAGAAGGTGTACTCTCTATAGCTTTCCCCACCCTTTTTCCAACAGGAGCTGTAATGCCAAATCAAGCAAGAATGAAAGTAGTGCTGCTACATGAATATGCACTTCATCTCATACGTTACTACAATAACAAATTTGGAAAGCACCGACGCTTTCGTTATTACATATATAATTTGATGATGTGACATCGCAGTCAAGCAACAACATCAATTTTTGTGAAAAAGAACATCACAGATAACTTCCCAATATCTATTCAAGATCTGAACATCCAATTAGAACAATTTCCAGATGAGCAATTGGTAGAGAAAGTCATGTGATTCGGTAGCTCTTTATGTGGAACAAGAACATTTTGCACAAAGCTAAAAATGAACTAACGGAAACGATATCTCAACTCGGTTGCCTGACTTTCTTCTTCATATTTAGTGCAGTTGATAAAAAATGGCCTAATCTTCATGCAATCATGCCCGAATGTCAACCTTCTGATATTGTAAAACAACAAAAGTGGAGAAAAAATAACATTATATCTAACCCAAATTTAACATCACTATATATGCACCATATATTCACAGCATTTCGTGAGATTATCTTAGAGAAACAATTGAGACAAAATATTACTGGTACAGGTACACATTTTACCGCATTTTTTTCAAAAAACGTGAAACAAAATTCCTCACCTATTACAAAATTGTCTTACAAAAATGCATACTTGATAGGTAGGAATGGCAACATAGGGAATCTGCACACATCGATGATTTCCTTTGGATAGGAAATTCACCTGATGTGGAAAGACTAAATTGGGAAGACACAGAAGCAGTTGATATTATTAGGCAGTTCTTAGATAATGCTTGGAACCCTTGTACTCCTTCGACTTCAAACCAACCAACTGCTTGGAAAAATCCCGAAGACCCTTGTCTACTGTCCACACCGCAAATCTTCAGAACCAATCCTTTCAATGACTATGAACAAATCATCAATTGTGTTGAACGTCACACAAAATGCACAGAAAGCACATGCCTAAGATAAAATGGATCCTCATTCCAATGTCGTTATAAAGCACCATGGGAATTACATCCAAAATCGACCTTATTCATTGATTCCTATGGCCAAAAAACATACACCCCTACTCGCAACGATGATTGACTCAATAGCCATAACCCTACCATCCTATCTATTTGGCATGCAAATACTGACCGCCAACCAGTACTCTCCATACACGATGTACAAAAATATATTACCAAATATGCATCCAAAGCAGAAAAAAATCTGAAAGCTTCCACCACGTGCTACCTAGAATTGTCCTGGCTTCACCCATTACTAACCCAACAACATTTATATTTGAAAAATTTCTTGCAGAAACCCTTGCTGATCGTGACATTCGAGCACAAGAAACTTGCCATATGCTACAAAAATTACCATTAACATTATGTAGTTGACCATTCATTTCTTTAATTTTAAACCAAAAAATTCTTATCCACCTTCCACAAATGAACACCACCTCCACTACATCCCCACACATCATAGATACATATATCCAGTGCCCTTCTACCCTAGAATCCACATCACTTATAGAATTAGCAAGATTCTGGTCATATGATCCTCGTCGTAAAAACAAACAAATGGAAACAAAGACCTACAAAAGCAATTGTTCGGGTCATACCACGTTACTCCTCCATACCATCCACAACTGAACCTTGCTATGCTGACTTTTGCAGAGTTGAACTTATGCTATACAAACCTTTTCACCATATCGTACAAGATATAGGAGATTCTACTGCAGAATTCATCACAAATTGGCAAACATTTCATCTATTCTACAAACATTGGCATCAGCACCGCACACTATCTGATATTGAATCTGTCGCAAATGATACCTCAAGTATTCATGAAACCAATCCTCTAGACATCATGGAAATAAATGAATGGGAATTACTTTACCAATTACACCCTACAAATGCGCTTCTCATAAATGACCTTGACATGCTTGGTCTTCTTGGCTTTGATGACAACCATTACTGGAATCATACCACTATCCCATTAGATCTACAAAATAATGCCATACAATTCATTGAGAATAGCCACTCCATCCAACGCATTCTTCAAACACATCAATATATCGTGGCGACGCTTACTACATTATCTCCAATGCAAAGAAAAGCTCTAAATATTATTTCTAATCATTTTTCTATGAAGGATTATTTAACCGCTCTCAGAATGATAATACAAGGCACTGCTGGTACAGGAAAATTCCTCCTTATCAATTGCATCAAAGATATGCTCATAAGACTTGCAAGCCCAGAACCTTCACCGATCATGCTCCTCACCCCTACAGGGGTTGCTGCCTTCAACATACAAGCATCGACAATCCATTCTACTCTGCAACTTCCTATAAAGGATCTTATGCCCTTAGAATGTAATTCTCCTTCCAAATTCCAAGAAGAACTCAGGCATATAAGGTACATACTAATTGATGAAATGAGCTTCATTAGGCCAAAGCTTCTCAGCCACATTAATGAATGTCTTCGAGAGGCATTTCCATAGCAAAGAAGCACTCCTTTCGGTGGATGTTCCATTATATTGGTTGGTGATCTCGGTCAGCTACCACCCATCAAAGACATACCTCTATATGCAGGGACGAGCCATGGAAGTGCACTGTAGAACACCTTCAACACAATCATCACATTAGACACAATATTTCGTCAACAAGGTGACAACATCGCACATGTTACTTTCAGGAACATTCTCCAGAACATTAGAGACGCAAATCCAAAAATCAACGACTACAACATACTCACGTCGCGCACAGATTCCTTTTTATCAGAAGATGAAATACATTCATTCCATGATTCCATGCCTCTATTTCCAACAAATTCTCAAACAATGGTCCATAATAAGAAAATGATGAAATATCCAAACACTCCAATCGCAAGATCCATTGCTGAAGATGACAACACATATTCCAACATTTCCTCAGAAGATGAGCAACTTGAGCGAATTGTATTAGTATGAAATGGTGAAAAAGTTATGTTAACTTCCAACCTTTGAGTTTCAGCTGGACTTGTTAATGGTTCCCTCGGAGAAATTGTAACCATCTTTTACAAAGAATTAACGGTACCACCTCAAATTCCAACATTTGTTGTCGTAGATTTTCCCAAATACATTGGCCCTCCTTGGGATGAAAGAAACCCCACTCACTTGCCTATTCCAATAGTAAAAAGAAATGGACGTGCACAAATTCCACTGAATATGGCTTGGGCTTTAACCATACACAAATCTCAAGGTATGACACTTCCAAAAGCAACAATTGACATTGGAAAAACAGAATGTCAAGGTCTCACATTCACAATAATTTCAAGAGTACCTTCTCTACAAGATCTCCGGATTAGCCCCGCATTCAGTTTCGATCATTACAGTAAAATCAAGGACAACAAAAACATTGCTCGCAGAAAACATGTAGAAGAAATTCTTCTTTCAATGCCACCTCCAGATAATCTACTCCAACCCATACTTTAACATCACCAAAAGATTTCCTCCATTTATTTACCTCATTATTTTTCATAACATACTTTTCATATCTTTCAACAACAACCAAATCTAATCAATATTAATAATTAAGCAAATATTAGAATATCTTTATATTATCTATACATCTCATTCTAACATTTTCTTTCTTTTGCAACAGGACATATGGACTCAGAAATAGCATACCTATGCAACTACAAGTAGAATGGCAAGCAAAAAATATGTGTCTCCAACTACGCATAAATATCCAATGGTGTTCAGTATGCCATTATTCACCATGCATCTTCCACTAAAAATATATAAATCCCCATGGAAAAGGTAACTTCATTTCCATTCATTCCAAATTCATTTTAACACAACTCACCTGCAAAGTATTACTAATAAATTTCCACAACTGATTTACATATTAGTAATTCTAAGAAAATATACATTTTGCAGGTCCATTACTGCTTCTTCAAGTCTTCGATGCCTCCAACATGTTTTGATACAACTTCATATATGGAATGACAAGCGCACAATTTTCTTTAGAATATTATATTGCTTCTTGAACCGTTACAATTCACTATTTGTATTTTCCATTTGAAACTTAAAAAAGGATGTTTCAAGATCAAATACCATTTTGATAGCTTATGTATTCACAACCAATTCATCGTCAATGGGTTTTAACATATTTTGTTAACAAAATCAATTGATTTTAATGAATATAATACACGTTTTCAATATATCTTCATCTTAATTTAATTTTCCGTTTGAATAATGATTTCTTATGGATACTCGGTTGTTGTTCGCGTGAATTCATTCATTTACCTTCACCTTCAACTACGCAATTTTTACCAAATACAAACAAAGGTCTCTAAACAAGTTCAATGGATATTTATGACTACTTGCATTCCATTTCGTAGCCACTTTAACCCCCAAAAACAGTTTTCGACATGGCTTCCTCAAATTAAAACTCAAAATCATCGACCCTTGCTTTCAAAAAAGCCCACAAAAGCCCATTCACATTTCAATATTCTTCCACACACTATGCCTTATGGCGTTTCCTTTGTAACATTAGGTGCAAATGCTAGTAATATTTTTATATTTCCTCAATTCTCTAAATTGATGAGTGATGTACACCAACGCTCTGTTTGAGATGAAGTTGACTCAAAAACACAACAAATAAACACTCAACAACAAGCTAGACCATATATATATATATAGTCGACATAATTTCTAAACTACTTCTAAATCAAACTTCATTGATTAATTAGTGAGCATAATTCTTATACGGTTGATCGTCAACAACTCTTATATCATTATTTGGTCGTAATGGTTTGTTACTAATTCTATTGGCTAAGATATATCTAGTCTAATATGCTTGGTCCACTTAATTCAACTTTAAAGAGAGTTTCACTAGGTACACATGCTTTTCCTTAAGGAAACACATCTCTCATATACACTTTCCTTTTATGTGAGCATATACATTCTAAAATTTCCAAATTTTAAAATCTGCATTAATTATGCACCCCAATGTAGAAATTATGGGTTTCCTATCATTGTAAAGCCCTACTTTCCATTTCCAATGAATTTCACTAACTTCTAAGAATATGAATAATGTTCATATGTTGGATTCTGATATATACTTTCCTTTCATGTGAGCATATACATTCTATAATTTCCAAAATTTAAAATCTGCATTAATTGTGCACTGCAATGTAGGAATTATGGGTTTCTTACCATTGTAAAGCCCTACTTTCCATTTCCAATGAATTTCACTAACTTCTAAGAATATAAATAATTTTCATATGTTGGATAAAGAAACATTAACCATTATGATACCCTTTGTAATCTTATAATTACTTTTTGCATAAGGGATAGGTACTAAACAACACATTACACTTGTTTTATCTTTACATTGTTCGTATCTTATATTTATATCATCTTTATGCATTATATTTTTATATTATAATTTAACAATCATAAAAATGAATAACAAATTTTGTATAAAAAAACTAAATATTTAAATCTAAATTTACAATATTTTATTTTTATTTTTATTAGTTTATATTTATATGATTTTGTTTTTTTACATTACGCATCAAAATATCATTATTACAATATAGGAATTATAATAAAATAATATTGTTGAATTGAGGCTTTTGTGATCCATATCAAGTTAACGAGAGATTTTTCGGCATAAATCACATGATATTTCATTTGTCGACGCATTTCGAACCAACGAGTGTGGTTCAACTTGTCCTGATGATGAACCACATTCGATGGTTTGAAACGCGTCGACAAATGAAATATCATGTGATTTATGTCGAAAAATCTCTCGTTAATAAATTAATATCATAATTTAAATATTATTGACTTTGATTTCTTGATTCTTGTTAGTTATATTATTCAATTATTTCCCATTAATAAAAAAATAATAATAATTGATTTTAATAAATTAATTTAAATATTATTTTTCAAAAACTAGTCATTTAATATAACCATTACTTTATAATATTTATTTTAATAAATTAATATCATAATTTAAATATTATTGACTTTGATTTTTTAATTCTTGTTCGTTTTATTTTTCAGATTATTTTGATTAATAGAATTTTTAATAATAATATGATTTTAATAAATTAATTTAAATATTATTTTTCAAAAATGTTGGTTACTTGAAATTATTGTCTCTACATTTCTCTCTATTTAAGCCATCTAGTCCTGATGATGAACCAGAGTAGTTGGTTCTAAATGCGATGTGATTTCTACCAAAAGACTTTTCTTAATTCATTATGGATCACAAACCCTCAATTCAGAAATTGCAACATTGTTAATTTGCATGGTTATAACTTCCTTTATTATTTCCAATTTTATTTATCTATATTCAAATTATATAATTTGAATTTTCTTTCAAATTTAATCACAATTGTGTTTAATTTGCATGCAATTTTTAATGAAAATTAAAAAAATAATTATAATACAAAATAATTTTAAAAAGTTAATTATATTGTACATAGTTTATGTATTATTTTTCATAGTGATTAAACACATTTTGCAAGAATAGTTAAAAAGACCAAAATATTATGTTTTTAATTATATTAGAAAAATATAAGAGAGCTAAGAGAGATTATACACACAACAAATCACACACTCTATTTATTGATCAGTGAATTCTAGATGATAAGACCTCAAGAAGGTGGATCTATGACTCATAGACAACTCACACACATAGGAACATAACTACTTCTAGAATGATACCTAGGGACTCACAATGACAATTCACAACAACACATGGTAGCATTACTTCCAACACACTCCCTTAATGCCTACATGGAAAACATTGAAAACACATATTACAACAACAAAGATAATCTTTGTCTGACTGGTCTTGATCGACACACACATCCACTCTGTAATCTTGCAAACTCCGCTCTTTCACAACCACATCTTCGAGTTGTTACTTGACCTCCATTTAAAATTTAACTACCTCTGACCATCATGATAAACTTTGCAATATTAACAATATTGACACATTGCCTCGTCGGGGCTTCCATGATAAGATCCATTACGAAATGAACCATCCTATGGGCCAACCACCATATGTCGTTGCTTTCGGTTATCTATCGGTTGCTAGGATGGAGGTTTGGATATTGAATGTGTTCAAAAGTTTATCAAACAACTTGACCTTACTAACACATAAGAATTGATATTTCTAACACCAGGGCTTCCAGTTTAAGAACCACCAACCCGTTTTATAACCAGAATTGAAAGAAATATAAAACTACTTGACAAAGACATTTCACAACTACAAACTCAATAATCATCAAATTATCAATAGTCATTCAGGCATACACAATTCACCATGTCCCTCGTTAGCATAGGTCAAATATTTTTCATATGGTTCAATATTCATCTTGGAGCTTTCTCGTATTCATAAAGAAACATTTGTTAGAGTGGTCAATTCCAACAAACTTACACTCACATATTAAGCTGACCAGGCTTATTATGTTTAAAATGAAAACTCCAAAATTTGGGATCGGAACAAGATTGCAACATAAACATCTTATGTGGAGATCTCTTCCATGCATAAGCAAAAAATTGAGATTTGCCTCTAATTTTAACACTTTTGACATATATCATTGGCCACTTGAAACTCCTCTGCCACAGATCTCAAATCCATATTTGTGCAACAACATGTACAGTTCCTCGGCATGATTTCTCAAATTTATAATATGATAGTGAACGCGCCTTTCACAAAACCATGTAGCCATCAATTTAACTCCTTTGTAGGTTATGGGAAGATAAGAACAAACAAAACTTTACAGATAATAGGATAACAAAAGGATATGATGATGCTTGAACAAGATGCACACAAACAAACAGATCTACATACACAAGATCACAAAAAAAATTCACACAGTAAAGATAAACTCTCACACATATATACTAATATGTACAAAAATAATAACACTGAGGATCCCTCACATATTCCTGGCCCTCCCTTGAGGAATTCAAGGCAATACCAACTCTATATTAGTAAAATACAAGAGAGTTAAGAGAGATTATACACACAATAAATCACACACTTTGTTTATTGATCACATAACGAAATTACATATATAGGAATTAGATCACTGATTTCTAGATGTTAGGATCCGAAAAAGGTGGGTCTATGACTCATAGACAACTCACACAAATAGGGAGATAACTACTTCTAGAATGATAGCTAGGGACTCACAACGGCAATTCACAACAACATATGGATGCATTACTTCCAACAAATTAAACATCTTTCACAAGAATAGTTAAAAAGACCAAAACATTGTTTCTAAAAGTTATAAATACTTTAATAGTTAATATTCAATTGGCATTATCATCAGGAGCCTAATTCGAATGATGCTCAATAATAGTTAATTTTACATCCAATGTATATCCATTTATTTTACTTCAAGAAAACAATAGAAAAGAGCATACAATTTAGAAAGATTCTATTTCAATATTCTATTGGTTGTTATTATTATTAAGCATTTAATTAAAGAATTATAGTTTTGAGTGAGTTTATAATTATTATCTTTGTTGAGGTTATATGAATTCAATTTTATTTTAAAAGGATTTTTTTTAAAGTTGATTGTACTGCTTCACAAACTGAAAATTTTCAATATATCATTTATCCATTAATTCCTAGCATGTTTTATCATGGAAATCTGCTCAATTGGAAACTAGATATTTTTACCACATTACTATAGAATAATTAGTCCAAAATTGAAAGATTTTTAATAAATATAACATAACTAGAGTATCTACTACATAATTAAAATACAAAAAACCACCAAAAATCATTTAATGGTTAAGATTTAGAAGAAGTAACAAGTTATGGATATTTCACACTAGATCATGGAGGAGAAGGTTTAGTGGCAATGCATGGGATATGATGTTCCATTTGATCCATAGAAGCATCCATTCTCTCCATATAGAACTGTTGATTTATTTGTTCTCATTTCACATTCTGAAGACTTGCAAAAGTATTGTAGCCTCTTAGTACAGACCCCACCCAACAAGGTTTTCATTTTTTAATACATAGATAATGCCTAGAAATATTTCTTTTTCAAACCCTGGTGTGGCCATGGTCAAGAATCCATTACCCAATTTTCTCTATCAGCTCCAAATCATATAAGGTGTGTCTATCTCTCACTGACATAGTCTCTAGGTGCTTGATTACACTATGATTTTCTAGGGTGATAGTTGAATGAAAGGTATCAACAACCTCTTAGTCTTATTGTTGGGCTCAGTTGTGGCCTTGGGGACCTCAACATATTGATAATTCTTTCAAGGTTCAACGCAGGTCTAGCTAAGAGAGATAAATCAAAATGAATAAGACAAACAAACAAAAAATGATAGGATAGGGAGGGAAATTCCCAAAGGAATATCAACAATGCTCAACTGGGGTAAAGACCAACAACCCAGAATAATCATAAACATATGTAGAAAAAGTCAGACAACAGAGACTAAGACACAACCCTAACTATGGTAAAGGGACCTAGTGGAATAAAAAATATAAATTGAAAGTTGGTCATAGCAAGATAGAAACCCAAATCACAATCACTATAGTAGGAGAAAATTTTAAAATAAAAATCCTTACACTAAGCAAGGATGTTGTAGCAAAACTAGAGGGCTTCAGAATTAATTGAAGAGAAGCAATCATCGAGTGTTGTGGGTAGGAGACCAACACAACTCTTTGAGAACCATAAACACTAAAAACAACCAATCCCCATAATTTGCGTGTCTACACACACCTTAACCTCCTAACCCTCTTTCTTGACATGGAGCCATTGAGAACTAGAGCATAAATATCAGTAACATGATTATTGAAAAGACTCCCTTCGGCTTTTTGGTCCACCAAACCTGCTCTCAAAATTCTGCACTGCCAAATTTATAAATTAATTGTATGCAATCACCATGCACAAGCCTAAAAATTTCCATAAGAGCAGGCCAAATTGCTCTATCAAAGGTAACATGTGATTAACTAGTAAGGATGTAACACAACTAGACCTATCACTTCCCTTTATGTCTACAATTGGCATTCATCATGGATAGAAAGTGATAGTAAAGTTGCATGTGCTTACAAGCATCATGGTGTCCATGCCATCCCCACCATTTAATGTGCTTCATTTGTCAAGGTGGTGAGAAAAACGCCCCATCCCACCATTCTCCTCAAACCACACCCTAATCGGGGAATTTCAAAAAATTAGATTATTAAATTTTCATTTTTCTTTGACTACTAATTTTAGTAATGATCTTCGAATATTCATCTTGTAACTTCTCTTGTCTCAAAATAAAGTGTAAAACACATTAGTCCATATTTTTGGCTAGTTATGGCATCAACATAGAGTATGCCTAGTGAAAATGATATGGACCTACAACCTATGTAAAATTGACCATTTTTTTCTTAGAGATAATGTTCTCATAGGTTTTTTCTGTTCTTTTACTATTCAAGGTGGCACATGTTTCTATCTGCAACTAAAATTGTACTTATGCTTGATGTGGTTTGTATATATTCTTCCTCTCACATTCTACAAAAATTATAATTCTTTCTATGCTCTATCTCCTCACAACATGTTGGTATCACGTTTCCCCAAAAGAGAGAATCATAGCATAACATACCCATAGATTACCACCATATATACATTTGTGTGGGAATAGTTCATGATACATGGATCTCAAAAAAATATCAATCTTGTTCAAGCAATTCCAAGGGTCAAAGATAATCACTTTTGAGGTTGTAAAATCATTCTTGTGGTAGAACAATTTTGGAGATGTGATAAGTAGATTATTCACAATCTCTGGGAGACAAATTGAAATTTCATTCTCAAGCCATCAAGTTTTGATATTTCCTCCTTCAAGAATAAATTTTCAAGGATTCTATGCCAATCAAGACCTTTGTATGTTAGCCCTTGAACTATATGATTTCATTCTCTCATTTGGAAAATGTGTTTTGTTGATGCTCATGAAATTTCATGGTGTCCCACAAAGATTTCATTTGATGAGGCATTTGTGGAATATAAACAACTCTCTCAAGGTCAAAGACTACTAATTAGCACAAGTGATAAGACACACTACAAATGAGTATCTTATCAAAAGGACCCCTGAAGCATACACAAGGTGTCAAAACATAACATGCACTCAATGACATGTTAAGTCACAATCAATATAAGAGTTACACTAGCAAGTTTCCAGGGTCGCTATGGTAAAGAAGAGGTGACATCTACTAGCCACAACAAAACTAGGTAGCTAATCTGGTGGAAATGAAGCATCAACATTCTTCTGAGGATTAGGTTTTCTTGATATCAGAGCATGGTTCACCCCTCGGTCTGGATGGGTTGTGTGTTGGTCATGCATTCATTTTGGTTGCTTATGTGTTTCTTGTTTTGTAAGACCATGTGCTTGTTGCATTTGTATGTTATGGGTCATGGTTGTAGTGAGGTTTCCATGGGAAGTTAATGGTCTTCTTGCGGAGTACGTCATCATGAGTGTGTGTTTTATTATGCATTGCTTATTCATATTAGTGTTCACATGTGGTGAAGTGTATAGTGATGTGGTGGTTGTTGTCATGGATGAGGTCACAATATGTGTAGTTCATATGGTAATGATTTGATGATTATACTCTAGCTATAATGATGGGTTATATAGCTATATGCTTATGTATTATAAGTATATATGTTTTCATGATTATGTTATACATGTATTACATTGATTTCTTGATCCTGTAGATGATGCATCCTCCCCGAATTTTGCTAATTTAAATTGGTTTATTGTGATTTTCTTTAGCTTACATGATATACCTTGTAGGAATAATATCAAAGATGAGTAGAAAGATGCTAGATTACAGTTCCCGAGACTCTCCCTATGGATCAAATGAACAATGTGGTTTTGGGCACCCTTTTGATTTGGCAAACACATTGAGAATCTTGAAGGAAAAAATAAGGAGTTGTAAGGAAGACAGTGGCATAATCATACATGCATAGGAGAAACAAGTAGAGGTAAATGCGTTGATACTTCAGAGCTTGTCAAAATTGTAGTGAAAGTAACCGCTACAGATCAACCATGAGTAGGAGGACAAAACTAATGGGGCATATGGCAATAGGTCTCATGGTGGTCACGGGCCGGGTAGGGATGACGTAGTGAGAGATAGTAGGATATTGGGTACTCTCGATAATAGAGGCAATGGAAATAGGTACTATTCTAGTTTTGGTTCAGATAGGTACTATGATTGTCAATGTTATCACCCTTACAAGAGAAATGATAGGAGGTATTTTCTGGATGAGTTTAAGAAAGAAAATCCACCTATATTTGATGGAGAGATGAAGAAATCACAAGATGCATATGCATGGTTGCTTGGCATGATGAAGTTCTTCAAGTTGCATGATTACTCAGAGAACATGAAAGCCGAAATAGCTACGTTCAGTATCAAAGGTAAAGAAAATATTTGGTGGGAATATGTGAATAATGTCAGAGGTATTCATGAGGAGGAATTAGCCTGGAATGAGACAAGTAACTATTCAAGAAGAAGTACTTATCGAATATATACTTTGGTGAGAGGGCAAAAGAATTCGATGAGCTAAATATGGGATCGACAATAGATGAGGAGTAAAATAGCAAGTTCTTGGAGCTACTGAGGTATGTGCCTTACCTCAAGGAGGACAAGGCCAAGATTCAGAGATTCACTAGTGGGTTACTGATTGAATTCAAAGAAAACATTGAGTTTTATGAGCCTAGATGATTGGAGGAGGCCATCCAAAATATAAATCACTGGTATGAGAAATCGAAGTGTAGATCTAAGACTAAGCCAAATTGGAAACGTAGTGAAAACAACAAAGGAAAATGGGACAAGAAGAGGGCAAGACCTCAAGATTGAGGTAATGAAGAGAATTCTGTGCGGTATAAGAAGTTTAATGCATCTGACAAAGGATAAGGACATTGATCTAAGGATTAGAACGAGGATGCATGCTAGAGGCCTATAGAGTGTTGGACTTGTGGAAAAGATCAGCAAAAGAGAGATTGTTTGCAGAATCAGGGTGGTAGGCCTTAGATATATAGTGCACAGGAGGCACAGATTGTTGGGGATGCTGGTCAAAGAATTCCTTGTATCAATGTAGCACTGGATAAGAAATAAGAAAACCACCAAGCATCTATCATTGACATGGATGGTAAGATTTTTGATCAAGTTGTTTTGTTTTGATAGACCCTGGATCTAATTATAGCTATGTTAGTCGTGACTTGGTGGATAAGTGTGGTTTGAATAAAGAACTGCATTCATAATCTAGGTCAGTGAAGTTGGTTATAGGTACAAAGAAACAATTTCATCACTAGGTAAGATCTTGTGCATTTGATTTGAATGGTATGCCTACCACAACTACCTTCATACAACCAAGGTGGTTTGTGATGACAAAGGAATTGAGTGCTTGGACAACAATGGAAAACCAAGATTTTTATGAGGTAAGAAGAAAGCAACATTTGTCAGGATGTTCACAACTTTGAAGACAAAGTGCAGTCACAGAAAAGCATGTCTCTTATTTGAAGTGCACATTTCTAGTGACAAAGGTAAGGAAGTTGAGGATGCAGATGTTTTGAGCAAGTACCCATTTCTACAATAGTTTCAGGATGTATTTCCTACAGATATTTCATAGTTTCCACCTCACAGCAAAGTAGAGTTTTCTATTGATTTAATATCAGGGGAAGCTCTGGCATCAAAGGCACCTTATAGGATGAGTACACCTGAGTTGGTAGATTTAAAGTTGTAGTTGAAGTAAATGTTGAATAGGGGATATATTAGGCCAAGCATATCACCATGGGCTAAACTATTACTATTTGTGAAGAAGAAAGATGGTACTCTTAGATTATGCATTAACTATAGGAAATTGAACAAAGTGACCATCAAGAACAAGTACCCATTGTTAAGGATTGATGACTTGTTTGATTAGTTGAAGGAAATCGCAGTGTTCTCAAACATTGATCTGAGATCTAGATATCACTGGGTATGCATTGAAGAAAAATACATCTATAAGACAACTTTCAGGACCAGGTATGGGAATTATGAGCTCGTTGTAGTTCCATTTGGTTTAACTAATTCTATAGCTACCTTTATGTGCTTGAGGAAATTGAACAAACTGACCATCAAGAATAGGTATCCGTTGTCAAGGATTGATGACTTGTTTGATCAGTTGAAGGAGGTTGCAGTGTTCTCAAAGATTGATCTGAGATCTAGATATCACCAAGTACGCATTAAAGAAGGACAACTTTCCAGACCAGGTATGGGCATCATGATTTTTTTGCAGTTCCATTTCTTTTAACTAATTCTATAGCTACCTTTATGTTCTTGATGAATAGTTTGTTGCATCTATACTTGGATAAGTTTGTTACTGTACTCATTGATGATACATTGGTATATTCTAAAAATGAATAAGAGCATGCCAAGAATTTAGCAATAGTGTTGAGATTATTGAGAGAGAATCAATTGCATTCTAATCTCAGTAAGCGAAGTTTCTTTCAGACTGAGGTACATTACTTGGGACATGTTATTTTCAAGGAGGGCATAACAGTGGATCCAAAAAAGGTAAGAGCTATCATGGAGTGGGCAGCTCCCAAGAATGTAGATGAGGTGAGATCCTTCATAGGATTGGTAGCTTATTGCACGAGGTTCATTAGGAACCTCTCACAGATCACCTATCCTATCACATCATTGCAAAGGAAAGGTAAGAAGTTTCAATGGACTGATGAGTGTGAGGCCATGTTTGAGTAGCTCAAGCTGTTGTTGACACATTCTCTAGTGTTAAAAATTGGAGATCCGGATAAAGAATTTGTAGTATGTACAAATGCTTGCAACAAAGGATTTCGTGGAGTCCTTATGCACGATGGACAAATGGTATGCTATGAGTCACGAAAACGGAATGAGCATGATCACAACTAACTGACACTTGATCTTGAGTTAGCAGTGATCATACATTGATTGAAGATGTGGAGGCACTATCTTCCGGGTAGGAGGTTTGTATTGATGTGTGATCATGGTGGTTTGTGGCATCTATTTGAGAAACCAAATCTGAATGGCAAGAAGGCTTAGTGGTTTGCCACGATCAGTGAGTTCAACTTTGAGATCAGGTATATCAAAGGTCAATCGAGGACGATGGCAGATGCTCTTAGCAAGTGGATACAGGTAAATCACTTAGCAACTATGAGCTCCTATGAAACATATCTAGAAGATAGGATCTTGCACGCAGGTCAGGAGGATGAGAGGTATGTGGAGATTGTCCATAGATTGTTGCAAAGTATAGGTACATGTACAAGTGGTTTTACAGGTATAGGTATAGGTATTGGTACAGGTGCATACGATGTGGACTATCATCTCATGGAAGATGGACTGGTTAGATTTAGGGATAGGATATATGTGCCATGCAACAATGAGATCAAGAAGGTGATCCTGAGGGATTTTTATTCGAAAGGGCCGAATCCGAAGAAGGATGTAGTATAGTTTGTGGCTAGCTTCTTGGATTTTCAGCAGGTGAAGGAATATTCTAAGTGTCCAATTAGAATGCTACAACCGATTGCTATTCTAGAGTTGAAATGGGAGGTCATTTCCAAGTACTTTATCACAAGTTTTCCGAGGAAATTAGAGGCAACATTAGTCCATCATGGTAGTGGTGGATAGGTTGACAAAGGTAACACACTTCATTCCATTGAAGTCTACATTATCAATAAGTAATGTAGCACAAGTCTTCATAAGTGACGTGGTGAGATTCTATGGAGTTCCAAAGAAGATTTTGTACGACAGGGATACGAAGTTCACTCCCAAGTTTTGGAAGGAGTTATTTGTAGGTTTGGGCATAGGGTTTGCATTTAGTATAGAATATCATATGTCAAAAGATGGAAAAACAAAGAGGATCAATAGAATATTGGAAGACATGTTGAGAATTTATGTGATGCATTAGAAGCAGAAGTGGGAAGAGTACCTTCCACTGGCAAAGTTTGCTTACAACAATGGGTATCAAGAATCCTTGAGGATGAGTCTATTTGAGGAATTGTATGGTTAGAGTTGTAATACTCCCATCAATTAGAGTGATCCACTTAACAGGTTGTTGATTGGATAGGACATGCTAGTAGACATGGAGCAAGAGATGCAAGTAATCAAGAAGAATTTGAAAGAAGCACAAGGTAGGAAGAAGAGATATGAAGATCATAATAGGTTGTTCAAGGGGTTCTAGGTTGGGGAACATATGCACTTTCACATCATACCGAAGAAGAGATCTTTGCAGATTGGATAATGTGCCAAGTTGGCACCCCGGTTTTGTGGACCCTTCAGAATTATGAGAGCATTCGGCCAGTAGCCTATCGACTTGCACTGCCTCCGACAATGAAACTCCATGATGTTTTCGATGTGTCATTGCTTAAGAAGTATGTTAAATATGTTGATCATGTGATTGACTGGTCTATATTGTAGGTGGAGCCAGATGGATAATTCCAATTGGATCCTCAATTTATATTGCAGAGAAATATGCTCATGCTCCAGATCTGAGAAATCAACAAGGTTAAATTGCAATGGAAACACTTTAGAACTGATGAAGCTACATGGGAGATGGAAAATTAGATGTGGTTTATATATCCTTCCTTATTCACTGGTTGGGAAAATGTTTTGGTATATGTTTTGGTACATGATTTGGTGATGTTTGGTATATATACATATGTATATGGATGTAAATATGGCCATGAGCTAAGTTATAAAGCTCCAATAAGTGGTATGGGTTTCATTTCATTATGATGTTATATTTGCTATGTTGAACATTGAGGACAATGCTCCCCCAAGGGGCAGGGTTCAGTAACAACCCTCGTGAAAATTCCATGTAATAAAAGTTAATAAAGGCATAATAATAACCACAGTGGATGGGACACTTATTCAAAGCTGAATTTTGGGCAAAATCATAGTGATGTGGATCACTAGTGATTGATTAATTTATAAGGAAATTGGAAAATGCAATGACAAAGGATTTGGAATGGAAAAATGATATTTTGACACATTTATTTATGAAAATAATGGAAATTATGAGAAAAGGGAGGTGAAACATCACAATTTCCATGTTAAGAGGAAAAAGAAGGAAAGTAATCGAAAATAAAGGAAAGTAATGGAAAATGAAGAAAATAGAGTCCTCATTAATAAAAAGGCTTCTGAGGATCAGTTCACAAACATATTTCAATTCAACTTTAGATTTTTTTTGAGGCACTGTTAGAGAGTGTCGCATACTTGTATTTTTGGAGTAAAGGAAGAGTAGGAAAGTGTAAGAGGAAATTGTGATCATCAACTACAATGGGTTTGCTTGTAGGTACCAAGTTGCATGTATGTTTTTCTCACTAGTTTTGGCATGCATGGCATATGCATGTGGTTTGTTGGCCATGATGTGTCATTGGCATGGAGGATTTCCTCGACCGACAGTGGATTTTCCTAGCCATGTGATTTATTGGATATCCATGGTGTTGTGGGTTCGTTTCTTTTTTTTCTAGTTGGTTCTCATGTTTCCTTTAGCTTGGGCTGAGTTACTAGTTCCTGGAATCCCAAGTTGGACAAACTCTGCAAAAGCCTTCTAAGATCTTGGGTTGAGTTACTAGTCTTGGAAGCCTTGGTTAGAAAAATTCTTTAGAGGCCCTTGGTGGGTTGAGTTACTAGTCCTAGAAGCCGTATTTGGAAAAACGCTCAGGAGCCTTGGAAAGCTTGGGTGGAGACCAATCTGGTGATGATTGTAATGTCTGACCATGAGCTGGAATCACTCTTTGATGGGTTGAGGTGGTTTGCACTCAAGAATCCCTGGATGTTTTTGATGGATGTGTTTTATGAGATCCCAGATTCATTCTTGGAATCTGGCACAAGGGTGAATGGGTGAAGGGAGTACTGGCTCAACCATTCTATGGTCAGGTGAACATGGTAGTCCCATCAAGAGTTGGCTTTTGTATTCTTTAATAAGAGCTTATTTATTTGATGTCTTATGTGTAAATTTACTAGTTTATATGTGGATCCTAATGTTGATGTATCCTTGATATTCTTGTTGTTATTATGTTGGTTATAAGCATGTTTTATGACAATGATGATCTATAGCTCTCCTCATGTTTTTATTTTTAAATGAATTAATAATGTATCTATGATCGAACAGATGATAATGCAACTAATGATATAAGGGAACAATACTTCTTAGAAATTATCAGATAAGAATGAGATCCCTATGCTAAGATCTGTTGTTTACACCTGTAGATTATAGATTTGTGACATCTTTGATGAAATGCCCACCATGCCTAGTAGTGGTCCAACCAAGTCCTTGTTCAACTAATTGTATGTGTATCATTATTTTGTTGCTATCTTGCAATTATGAAAGTGTCATTGAGTTATGGGCAGTGACCTGGGCTCTGGGCCTCGAAAAGTGGCTCAAATCCCAGAGACGCAATCACAACAATGGCAAAAAAGTCCCTAGATGCATGCATACCCATGTTGTGGGAGAGTATGGAGCCTCTTGGTCGCATGCTTGTCCATATCAAGGGAGCGTCCAGCGGTTAAATGGTCAGAAAACTTAGTGGGACTCAGGGGCTGGTTACCTTAGAGGTTGGGATGGTTCCTGGGAGTCATGTTGTTGATGCGGATGGTTTGTATGGTGTGTTTCCATCGATTCCACTTCCTTAAGGTGACTTAGGAGGTCAAATCATATCATATTAACTTCACACAACATGTTTACCACTATTGGTCTGTTACTTGGTTAGATCTCTGAGGAGGCTATTACAGAGTGGTATCAAAGCAAGGGTCACCACTCAGACTAGATGGGTTGTGTGTTGGTCATGCATTCCTATCGGTTGCATATATGTTTCTTGTGTTGTAAGACCATGTGCTTGTTGCATTTGTAGGGTTTGGGTCATGGTATGTAGTTAGGTTCCCATGGGAATTTAATGGTGTTGTTATGGAGTACGTTGGCATTAGTATGTGGTTGATTATGCATTTATTATGCACATTAGTGTTCACATGTGGTCAAGTGTACAGTGATGTGGTGGTTATTGTCATCCATGAGGTCATAATATGTGTAGTTCATATGGTCATGCATTGATAACTGGAATCTAGCGAGAATTATGGATTATGTAGTTATATGATTATGTATTATATGCTATCATGATTATGTTATACATGTATTATGTTGATTGCTTGATTTCGCAGATGAGATATCCTCCTCGAATTATGCTAAGGTACGTTGTTTTATTGTGATTTGGTTTAGATGACATGATATACCTTGCAGGAAGAATATCAAAGATGATTATAAATATGGTAGACTATAGTTCCAAAGCCTCTCCCTATGGATCAAATGAGTAGCATGGTATTTTTAAACCTTCTAATTTGGAAGAGACACTGAGAAGATTGAAGCAAGAAAATAAGGAATTGTAATGTGGACAATGACATAACCAAACAGGCATGGGAGAAACAAGTGGAGATAAATGTAGTGACAATTCAGAGTTTGTCAAAATTGCAGTGACAGGGACCCTTTAGGATAAACCATGAGTAGGATGAAAAAAATAAAGGGGCATATGGTAGTAGGTTGAATGGTGATCACAGGTCCGATAGAGATGACACGGTGAGAGATTACAGGTTATTGGATACTTCGAATAGGAGAGGCAATCGACACAGGTACTATTATAGTTCCGATTCGGATAGGCACTATGATCATCATCGTTATCAGCCTTACAGGAGGAGTGATAAGAGATATTTTCTATAATAGTTTAAGAAATCAAACCCCCCTATATTTAATGGAGAGATGAAGAAATCACAAGATTCGGAGGCATGGTTGCTTGGAACAAGGAAGTTGTTCAAGTTGCATAATTAATCAAAGAATATCAAAGCTAGAATAGCTACATTCAGTCTCAAAGGTAAAGCAGATAGTTGATGGGAAGATGTGAAGAATTTCAGAGGTATTCATGAGGAAGAATTGTCTTCGAATGTGTTCAAGTGACTATTCAAGAATAAGTACCTATCATAGAGATACTTTGATGACAAGGGAAAATAATTCTATGAGCTAAAGATGAGATTGATGATAGATGAGGAGTACACTAGAAAGTTCTTGGAGCTATTGAGGTATGTGCCTTACCTAAAGGAGGAGAAGGCCAAGATTCAGAGATTCGCTAGTGGGTTACAGATTTCATTCAAAGACAATATTGAATTCGATGAACCTAGATCATTAGAGGAGACCATCCGAAAGCTAAATCACTACAATGAGCAATCAAAGCATAGATATGAGACTAAGTCAGATCAAAATGGTAATGCAAAAAAAAAAGGAAAATGGGACAAGAAGTGAGCAAGACCTCAATATGAGGTAATAAAGAGAATGCAACACCATCTAAGAATTTCAATGCATCTAAGAAAGGAAAGGGACATCAATATGAGGAGAAAAACAAGCATGCAGCTTGGAATCCTAAAGAGTGTTGGACTTGTGGAAAATATCATCGCATTAGATATAATCTATGAATCAGGGTTGTAGGCCTCAAATATATAGTGCACAGGAGGAGTAGTCTATTGGGTATGTTGGTCAGAGTGTTCCTCGTATCTATGCAGCACTAGATAACAAACATGCAGACCATCAAGCATCATTCATTGAGATGGATGGTAAGAATTGTGATCAAGTTGTTTATGTTTTGGTTGTCCCTATATATAATTATAGCTATGTTAATCCTTACTTGGTGGATAAGTGTGGTTTGAATAAAGCAGTGCATGTAGAATCTTGGTTAGTACAAAAGGATACAGGTACAAAAAATCAAGTTCATCATTGGGTAAGATCTTGCACATTTTATTTGAAGGGTATGCCTACTCCCACACATTTGAATGTATTACCGTTGGGATCATACAATATGTTCTTGAGAATGGATTGGTTGTACCTTCATAGAACCGAGGGGGGTTGTTAGGAAAAATCCATTAAGTGCTTGTTTCGCAATGGCGAACTAAGATTTTTGTGAGGTAAGAAGAAAGAAACATTAGTTAGGATGGTGACAGTTATGTAGGAAAAGCACAATCACAGGAAAGGGTATGTGTTATTTGCAATGCACATTTCTAGTGAAAAGGATAAGGAAGTTTAGGATGAAGATGTTTTGAGAAGGTATAGAGTTCTACAGTGGTTTCAAGATGTATTTCCTTCAGATATTTTAGATTTTCCACTTCACAGGGGAGTAGATTTTTCTATTATGTTGGTGCTAGGGGTAGCTCCATCATCAAATGAACCTTATAGGATGAGTACAACTGAGTTGGTAGAATTGAAGTTGCAGTTGAATGAAATGTTTGACAAGGGATATATTAGGCCAAGTGTATCACCATGGGGCACACCAGTACTGTTTGTGAAGAAGAAAGATGGTATTATTAGATTATGCATTGACTACAAGAAATTGAACAAAGTGATCATCAAGAATAGGTATTCATTGCCAAGGATTGGTCATTTGTTCAATCAGTTGAAGGGAGCAATAGTGGTCTCAAGGATTGATCTGAGTTCTGGATATCACTAGGTACACATTAAAGAAGAAGACATCTACAAGACAACTTTTTGGACCAAATATGGGGATTATGAGTTTCTTCTAGTTCCATTTGGTTTAACTAATGCTACAACTACCTTTATGTGCTTGATGAATAGTTTGTTGCATCCATACTTGGATAAGTTTGTTATTATGTTAATTGATGATATATCGATATATTCTAAAAACGAAGAAGAGCATGTCGAGAATTTAGCAGCAATGTTGAGATTGTTGAGAGAGAAACAATTGTATGCTAAGCTCAGCAATTGCAGTTTCTTTCAGACTTAGGTACATTACTTGGGACATGTTGTCTCCAAGGAGGGCATAAAAGTGTATCTAGAAAAGTTAAGAGCTATCATGGAGTTGAAAGCTTCCATGAATGTAGATGACGTGAGATCCTTCAGAATATTAGTAGATTATTACATGTGGTTCATCATGAACTTATCATAGATTGTCTATCATATCACATCATCGTAGAGGAAAGGTGATAAGTTTAAATGGACAAAGGAGTGTGCAGCTAGTTTGAGTAGCTCAAGCAGTTGTTGACACATGCACCAGTGTTCGATATTGTAGATCCACACAAAGAGTTTGTAGTATTTACATATTCCTACAAGAAAGGACTTGGTGGAGTCATTATGTAGGATGGAAAGGTGGTATGCTATGAGTCACAAAATTTGAATGAGCACGAGCAGATCTACTTAACACATGATCTTGAGTTGGTAGATATCATACATGCATTGAAGATGTGGAGGAACTATCTTCTTGGCAAGAAGGCTCTATTGGAAATAATACTAAGAGGGGTGGGTGAATCAGTATTAGCAAGTCAACAATTTTCCATTTCCAAAATCATATTCATATACGCTACTTCAGTTAATGGAACTTGTGTGTATATGCAACTGTGTTTAAGGCAACTAGCGTATATCCTATAGACTTATGATTCATTTAATTCATCATATGTTGATAGTGCATCAGAACCATATAGACAGTAACCTGGTGCATAAAAATAGAATAGACAATCACACACAATAACACAAGATATAAGGTGGAAACACAATGTGGGTGAAAACCACCTGATGCAATCGTCTCTATCTTCTTTTTAAATTAGGAAATTCTTTCTACAATTTTTGTACTGGTGTAGACTTATACCAGTACGCAGGCTTCTACCTCCAGAAGGCTACAACCTTCTCTCGTTCTCTAGCTTCTCCTGGAAGGAAGCGAAAACCCCCTAGCTCTTGTACTAGCTAATTTGTGTACTAGTACGCATGTACCACCCTACAGAATGCTACAACATTCTCTTTTCTTCGAGGGAAAACGTTTCATAAATTTTCAGATTGGATCCATCAAAAACATCAAATATATTTGCATCAACCAATCTCCTTTTCACCAATCACAACTGAATCAATCAATCAATTTTCAGAATGTTGTAACCAGAATACAGTAACTAGAGCACAGTAACCAGAACTATGAACACTGCAACAACAAATAGAAGCAGCTAAAACTTATTTTATGAGGTATACACTACTTCAATGTGTTGAACCTACGTGCATATGCTCTTTTCTCAAGGCGAACCTATGTATAGATCTGAAAATCAAATTTAAGATGTATATGTTGTTTTGATATGCAGAACCAGCGTGTATATGCACCTTTTCTAAAGTGAACTTGCGTATAGATATGTAAATGATGATTTAAAGTTTACAACAATTTCAGACTTCAGTTATACCCAGATCGTCATATTTACAGACTACAACACGTGCCAGATATTCAGATAAATAATAAAAAACCACATAAAGGTACTTCCCCTTAAGCCTTAAGATCATGACCCATCATTAGATCTTATCCTTCATCAAGTGCTAAGGTTCATCCTTGGTTGAGATCTAGCTATGCATCATAACCCAATAACCTGTATGCTAGACCTTGCTCTCCATTAGATATTCAATACTTGAGTGCCTTTGCCTAATGAACTTCTCCTCCTTTTATAGTCTTAGGCCTTACTCAATACCATGGACAAAAACCACTTAATATCAATACCATGGACCAAATACCTAGGGTCAACATTCCAAACTAGATACCTTCGGCCAATACCATGGATCAAAATACCATGGACCAAATACCACGGACCAAAACTTATTTTTCCATCATTTACGCACCTTTCCTTCAGTGAAAGTAAGTGTGTACATTATACTCTCCTTTTGGTTTGCTAACCTGCGTGTACATGTGGCTTAGTCAATGGGAACCTGCATATACCTTTCTTTCTCCATTCTATGAGTCTGAACTGTGATCTATCATCAGAGTGCGTTGCCATCAAGGACAACACCTGTGTCATAGTGCCAAATCTATGTCATAATGCCAACAATCTCCCTCTTTGGACTTGATGGCAACCTCAAGTCACTCTCCCCCTTTTTCATCAAGTGCAAAGGGTTATGCTCCCCCTGAGTTCATGCAGATTTCTATGATATGCTGAAGTGTGTTGATTAAGCTCTAGGCTCCCCGTGAATATCTGCAAAAGGATGTTCTAAAAGAAGAACATGACTCCATACATACATCATAAATGACCCTCCTATTACCAATGACTCATACATACATCCATCTCCCAACCAAGTGGGCATATACCAAGTTTGACTCATCCACCCCATGAAACGTGGGGTAACAAAATAGGTCTTGACATTTAAAAAAATTATACATGACAGAGAGACCAAATATCTGAAACAAGACCATTATAGTCATCAACAGTTATCATTAGCAGCATCTGTTAATCAGCATCCAGACCAGCAACCATGATCTCCCCCTCAACCTGTTCCACCTGAATAAAAAACAACTTGTGAATTTGTACCAAGATCTTCTAAGATAATTCCAACAATGCATTATTAGAAGTATATGCTCCCCCTAAACCTGTGCCGGATGATCACTGTGAAACCCATACCAGACTCCTTTTATCCTGAGTCTGTCCCACTGCTTTTCTTCAAACCAACATATACGCGATTGTATCTATAGAATCCTACGTATTTACGCGGCTATGCTTCATGAAACTCGCATATAACCACTTTTCTCTTAAACGGATAATTTTTAATAGCAGGATGATGCATCAACTACTCCCAGCTTCTGTTTGAGATATTCAAATGTCTCTCTAGGTAGTGGTTTGGTGAATATATCAGCAACCTCTTCTTTGGAGGGAACATACTCCAATTTGACCTTTTGTTCAAGCACTTGTTCACGTAGAAAATGATATTTGATGGGTATGTGCTTCGTCTTGGAATGCATGACTGGATTCTTTGAAATACTGATGGAACTTGTATTATCACATAAAATGGATATGGGTGGAGTACATGTGATCTGAATGTCTTGCAATGTTTGCATCATCCAAAGGAGTTGTGTGCAGCAAGATGCAGGAGCCACATATTCTACTTTAGTTGTAGATAATGCAGTTGAACTTTGTTTCTTGTTTAACCAAGACACTAATCTAGAACCCATATAGAATGCACCTCCACTAGTTATTTTTCTGTCATCAATGCTTCTTGCCCAATTTGAATCTGTATATGCACGAAGTGTAAGATCTATAAGTCTAGGATACCATAAACCAAAATTTTGTGTTCCTTGAAGATATTTGAAAATCCTTTTGACTGCCTGAAGGTGTGATTGCTTTGGATTTTCTTCGAATCTTCCAACTACTCCCACTGCATGCATGATGTCTGGTCGGGTACTTGTTAGATAGAGCAGATTGCCAATCATGGATCTGTCAGTTGGTTGATGTACTGTTGTTGACTCATTATTTGAGTTGAGACTGCATCCTGTTATCATTGGGATACATACTAGTTTCGAATCTTCCATGCTGTATTTTTTCAAGATCTTCTTGAGATATTTGGTTTGTGACAGAAAAATACCATCTTTATTTTGTTGAACTTGTAGACCAAGAAAATATGTAAGCTCACCAAGCAAGGACATTTCGAATTCTGGCTACATTACCAAAGCAAAATTCTGACTCATGGATTCTTCATTGCTACCAAAAATGATATCATTAGCATATACAACAAGTATTAGCAATTTATTATTGTCAATCTTTGTATATATATTGCTATGAGCCGATCCTTTTGAAAAATCTTGTTAATGGAGGTATTTGTCAAGATAGTAATGCCAAGCCCTTGGAGCTTGTTTTAGACCATAGAGAGCCTTTCTGAGTCTGCATACCATTTTTTCATCATTTCCAAGAATGAATCCATTTGGCTACTCAATATATACTTCTTCTTCTAAGTCCCCATTAAGAAAGGCAGATTTTACATACATTTGGTATACTTTGAATTTCTAAAAACTGGAAAGAGAAAGGAACATTCTTATGGCTTCAAGTCTAGCAACAGGTGCAAAAGTTTCTTCAAAATATATACCTTCTTGTTGAGCATATCCTTTACAAACAAGTCTAGCCTTTTTTCTAATAACTTCTCCATTTTCATTGAGCTTGTTTTTGAATATCCATTTGGTTCCTATGATATTCTTATCATGAGCTCTAGGAACTAATTACCAAGTATTATTCTTTTCAATTTTCTCAAGTTCTTCATTCATGGCCTTGACCCAACATTCATCTTTGCATGCTTCATTTACATTTTGAGGTTCGATGGAGGAAAGCAATGCTAGATAGCTTGAAGGTTCTGTAATAGTTATTCTTTTCTGCACACCTGCCTCTTTCTGTCCCAAAATTTGAGTCTCTAGATGATTTTTCTAAACATACATGGATGGAGTCTTTTGTTCTACTGTTAGCTATTCTTCTGGTGCTTCATTGGTTTCTTCTTTAGAATTAGTCTAATTTGATGTGGGAGGATAATCCTCATCTTCTCCACAATCTTCGGTTTTTACCTAATTTGGATTTTTGCATGCTTCATCAACCACAACATCAATACTTTCAATAATTTTCCCAAGTCTTTTATTATAACACTTATATCATTTACTTTAGGAAGAGTAACCAAGGAGAATGCCTTCATCATCTCTAGGTTCAAACTTGCCAAGTTTTGCATCAGTCCTTTTAATGTAACATTTGCTTCCAAAAACTTTGAAGTATTTAACAGTAGGAGTCTTACCATACCAAATTTCATGTGGAGTTTGAGTGCTGTTTAACCGAACATTTGCTTGGTTGAGAATGGTGATGGCAGCGAATGCCGCTTCACCCAAGAAGGTTGCAGGAGTTCTGGACTCATCTAGCATAGCATGAGCCATTTGTTGAACGGTTCTATTCATCCTTTTTACCACACCATTTTGTTGAGGAGTCCTTGCAGTGGAGAATTGTCTTTTTATTCCATGTTCTTCACAAAAGTCAAAGAATTCATCCATGGTAAATTCCCCTCCTCAATGAGATCTTCGGAATTTGATTTTGCGATTTGATTCAATTTCAACCAAGGCTTTGAAGGCTTTGAATTTTTCAAATGCTTCATCTTTATGCTTTAGAAGCCCTATCCAACACATTCTGGAAAAATCATCAATGAACAATATAAAGTGTTCCTCTCCACGAGGTGACTTTTTCCTTGATGGTCCACATAAATCAGTATGAAAAGTTCAAGAGGCTTACTAGCTGATCCTTCCTTTTCAGGGAAGTGTGCTCTAGTTTGCTTACCAAATTGACATGATTTGCATATTGTATTTTCTGGGATGCTGATATCAGGAAGATCACAAACAACTTGGAATCTCCATGCTTTTCTTATTTGAGAGAAGTTTAGATGCCCCAATATTCTGTGCGATAGCCATTGTTCATCATTTTTGCTTAGATAGCACTGTTGTTGTCCTCCCTTGAGTATGTATAAGTTGTTTGGAGTTCTTATACCTTTGATCACAGTCTCTCCTGTATCAAGCTCACGAACAACACATCCATTTGATTGAAATACTACTTCATTTCCTTGATCACACATTTGACTGACACTCAATAGGTTATGCTTTAGACCATCAACATACATAACATTCCCAACTTTAACTTTTTATTTTAAGAGAACAAAACCTTTACCTTTTATGACAGTGGTAGTTTCATTTCCAAAAGAGACCTTATTTTCCTTTTCTAAGGCATTATATGACTGAAGTTTTTTTTTATCACCTGTCATGTGTTTCGAGCATCCACTGTCAATGTACCACTGATTTTCTTGTCCTTCTGCATAAAAGGCTATACCACATCTTTCTATTTGTGGTTCTTTCTTTCTCCATAATTTGGGATTTAATGAAGTTTGCTCCTTCTGATATGTTTGCCAAAATTTACACCTGCATTCAGATTCTTCATCATTGAGGTTGTTGTAGTTAGAGCATTATATTTCATTTTCAAGAAGAGAAAGGTTAATGTAGGTCTGTTTCATGATCCCCATCACATTCCTTTGATTTCGTGCTTCTATATTCATGATGGTTTTTTAAGAAACACATTGAGCATCTTTTTGTCCAAAATTATGAAATGAAAAAACATTGGCCATTAAAGAAGTTCCTGTGATTATCGAATATATTGACCTGGTGTTTGTAGTTGCTATTGATATTCATTCTTGAAACAAATTGAGTATGCTTTACCTGAGGTGGGTTGTAGATTTTGTTCATCCTTGAAGTAAATTGAGCCTTATTTATCTGGTGATCTGATTTATGCCTTTGTTTTCGATTGTCAAACTGTTCACTACTCTTTGCTGCATCAAGATAGCTTTTAGTGGAGCTTGATGGCTTATGTGCTTCGGATGCTTCTTCAGTATATCCAAGACTTGTCTTTATCAGAGGAGAATGTTGAACTTTGATAATTTCATTTAAGGTTTTTGATCCTTTAGCAAATCTAAGATTGAGAGCTTTTGTTTTCTCAATATCCTTTCTTAGACCCACAATTTCACATTCTAGTTTTTCAATGTGTTTTTCTCTTTCGGCAAGTTGGAATGTCAAAGTATCTATAATCATATTCTTTTCTTCTAAGCAGATTTTGAGTTTAGAGATTTCTTCATAAAGGTCATCTTCATCTAAAGCATCCAGGAAATCATAATCTTCAAAATCCATCAGAATTCTATAGTCGTCACTATTTTCATCTTCATCACTATTTGATAAACCATCACTATCTTCATGCGTATAGTAGCTATTCTTACTTATAGTTTGTTTTCTATTCCCTTTTACTGATTCTTACCTTTATCAAGCTTATCTTTATGAGGACATTTAGTAGCATAATGACTGACTCTTCCACAAGCAAAACATTTGAAGTATAGTTTACCTCTGAATCTTCTAGAACCTTGTTGAAGGTTCTTGACAAAGTTTGCTTCTTCTTCTCCTTCTAAAATATGTCCTGATTCATCGAGTTCTTCTCTTCCTGAAGCTTTGAATGTGGACCTCCTTTTCTCATTTCAAAATTAGTTAAGATTCTATCTAGTTGTGTCATAGTAATAGTCTGAAGATCCTGCTTTTCTTCTATGGTAGATACTTTTAATTCAAACTTAGTAGACAAGGATCTTAAAACCTTTTTAACTAAAGTAACTTCTTTTATTTCTTCACCCAAGTTCTTCATTCGATTAACAATCTCATGTATACGTAAGAAGTAACTAACTATGCTTTCATCATTGTGCATTTTGAGAGTTTCATATTGAATTCTGAGAGTTTGCAGTTTTGCACGTTTTACCTTATTATCTCCTTCAAGGATTAAAACGATCTTGTCCCATATTTCTTTGATGGTTTTGATCTGCATAACTTTGAAAAATTCTGATTGTGACAGACTCCCCAATAATGTATTGACAACCTTGGCATGGGTTTCATATTACTTTTTATCTACTGTATCTGTAGGAATTGTTGATGGAAATGTATATCATTCTTCTACGATTTCCCAGACATTTGTTCCAAGAGATTGAAGATAGGTTGTGGTTCTTACCTTCCAATAAACAAAGTTGCTCCCATCAAAGTCTAGGGTTGTGTTATATTCTTTCCACATAGTTAACAGGGGGTTTGAGGGGTACCCGTAACCCCACTTTATGGGGTCCAGGGCAGCGCCTCGGAAAATTTTGGTTTTGGACGCTATGTTAGATTGGGCGGACCCACCTATGGTTTTGTGCATGATTTTTGCACATGTTTTTTGGACGCGATGGTTTTCGGTCCATGGTTTTTTGGTCCATGGTATTGGATGCTTCGGCATGTATAAATATGTATTGTAACATTGAAAGGAACATAATGAAAAATCAAGCTGGTAGTCCCACTTTTGGGATCCAGTGGGAAATCTCTGTGTATATGTGTTTTATGTGTTATGCTCTAGCATTTTAATTTTTCCTGTGATTTAGAATTCGTATGCAGGTAATTTATGTACGGGGTTAAAACCTACATTTGGTATGAGAGTTGTTTTGGCTTCAAGGAGATGCCTTTGTTGCTGAGGGGTTTCGCTCGGGCCTGTGGTAGACCATATTCAGTAGGAGATCTGCGAAATCGATTCTGGTGGTGAAAGAAGATGGTGAGCAGCGAAAAGATAGAGATTGAGAAATTCAATGGTCAGAGTTTTGAGTTGTGGAAACTCAAGATGGAGGATCTGTTGGTGGATAAAGGTCAGTGGATCGCAGTAGATCTGGGTACTAAACCAACGAGAGTGACTGGTGAAGAATGGAAGAAGCTAGATCGGAAGGCAAAGAGCACAATACGATTGTGTGTGTCAGATTCAGTATTGCTAAATGTATCAGGGGAAGCTACGACAAAGGCTCTGTGGGACAAGTTAGAGACTTTGTACCAGTCTAAGTCTCTGGTGAATAAACTATTCCTACGGAAAAAGCTGTATAACCTGAGGATGAAAGATGGAGACTCGGTGACAGAGCATCTGAATGCATTTGATATTGTGGTAGGTCAGTTATTATCTATTGATATTAAAATTTTAGATGAAGATAAGTGCATCAGTTTGTTGTGTTCTCTACCAGATTCGTGGGATAGTCTGGTTATTGCAATAGGTAGCAATGCAACTGCTTTG